>CM047581.1:13412418-13531061 GCA_026184515.1 Peronosclerospora sorghi
AAACGATCAAGACCTGACCAATACGAAATAATAGAGGGTAGACCGACCGTTCCGGTCTAGCCCCTGACCAATACGAAATAAGACCAAAACCGGTCTAGTTTCCAACCAATATTAAAACAAGCCAATATGTCCGCGTAAAGACCCAATATGCTCGTGAAACTCCCAAACGATATCTCCACGCCAAGACCAATCCAGTGAATAGCAAGTTCCAAACGTACTTGAGTTGAGGTGTTGAGATCGCCAAATCGTACTCCCGTCGAGGGACTTCCGGTGGACCAAAGTGCGCGCGCGGCGCGTCCAGACCGTGTATAATGGGCGAGAGGGGATAATTCGACCCTCTGCCCCCAAACACTCCGCGGCGGGCGGAGGCGACTAGTGTACGAAAAGGGAAGAACGGCGACCCTTAGCTGTGGTGTGAACCAAGACCAGAAGAGGTTTCAGCCACTTATCCGAAAGCTAAAAGATTTCCTTACTTAAAGGAATAACCTCTGTCCTAAAAGGTAAAACCACAACTAAAATACTACTACCCTATAGTCCCTAAATGTACCCACACAAAAATATGTAAAATACCCAAAGTCGGGTGACTCACCAAAACTTACGTTCTTGACACTTCTTGAGTCTGATAGGCTGAAAAGCCCCCCTTGTTTAAACCAATCCGAAATTAGACCAAATGCCTTGACGAAACTTGACCATAAGTGTGCCAAATTTTGGGCACGCTTCTCCACAGCCGCCCCTGAGTCAGACCGTGTCGCACAACGACAACGGTCTGACCTCGTCCATCAAATTCAGTTGAACCTTGGTCATTCAGACTCTTCCTACATGGAGCAACCATCTTCTTCATCCGTTCCAGGTACTTGCACTGCTGGACTTGACCTTCTTGTATTTCCTTAACGTCCGTTCTTGTAGGCACCTCGCATACCACGTCATCGCATGTCACTTCGCCCGTCCGGTCGGTCCGGTCTGGCAGCCCCCATCGTTCTACTGCACCTCAGACATCGGCAGGGCATCAGACCGGGACTGACGCGCAGTTGCAAGACGCAATTGAATAGATCGCACGTCTCCAGGAGCATATTGCTCAACGGGCGACACAACGTAAGCATGCATGTCCGGTCTTCACCTTGGACCTGTTCTAACCTTCGTTTGTCTTCAGCCCGTATACCTCCAGCCCGTATACATCCTGGCATCAGCAAGGCGATTAATGCCCTGCTTGCCGCCGATCGGCAGTCGAACACTCATGACCTCCAGCTGCGTCAGATTTTGACCGGACTAATAAACGCGCGCAATAGGTTGACCCGCTTGGAGGCTCATCAGCTTCATCTTCGGGAGCAGCTTGTGCTGGTCCAACAGCAGCAAGCAGAAGACCTGCTTGACCAGACCACGTTGAGCATTCAGAGCGACGACCTCGAGAGGCGTCTCACTGAGCTCCGAATTTCGATTCAAGACCAGACCGAGGAGGTCCAGTCTTGTGAACGCAAGTCGAACGATTGGACGCAGGCAGAGAACGGTCGTCGGGCGGTATTAAAAGAATGTCATCAGCGCTTGGTTGACCTGTTGCGTCCTCGTCGGCATCCGGTTGCTGCCTCCAGCGTAAACCGGTCTGCGTCGGCCGCCTTGGTGGACCTACACCGGGACCAAGACCAAGGCCGTTTATTGGCCGCAATTCCCCAGCCCAAAATTCGTCAAAAGTCTAAGAAGCGCGCGGACGCGCCGAGTCCCTCGAGTGCGCGGGGCACAGCGCGCGACCCTGAACTCGAAGGGAAGCGTGCGGTGCCTCGTAAGCGATCCAAGATACAGGCGCCCCTCGTGGGCCCAAGCTTGTACGAGAATGACGACAGTAACATCTCCAAAAATCAAGCGCCCTCGACCGCCGGTGCTGACCATGCCAAGTATTCAGAGGTCTCGTCCTGGGATGACCCTGGCGAAGACTCCGGTGATTCGGAGTTTGCTGTCCCCATCCCAACCAAGTCGCGAACAAGTCCACATGAAAGTTTTGTTCAAGTTGCATCGACTTCGGAGCAGACAAGAAACCGGTCCGCATGATGGCGTTCCACCACCTCAAGCGTCGACAAAGTCAACACCTACGGTCTTGACTGGGACGTCTAAGCTCCACAAAGATGCTTTGTTGGCCAACGTGCAATTGACAGTTCTTCCCTTCCACCACGAACGCGTGAAGATACTTTGCCGTGGTCGCCAGGGCAGATCGGTTGTTTACGCCGGTCCACCCTGACCAAGCAGCTCCTGGCCCGGTCTTTTCCTCGTCCAGACCATTGGCTTTTCCCGCCGGCGAAGAAAGTTCCTGCCGCGTCGGAATGGCGGCCGGACTTGATCACGTCGGCACAGATCTCCTGCTTGTACGCTGACGAGCCGTGGAAGATTTTCGAGCATCCCAAGCTGGGGTTCATCTTCCACTCGACTCCGTCGGCCAATGCTTTCATGAGTCGGGTGAAATATTTTAACAAGACTCACGCTCAAGCCATCTGGGAGGCATCTCACTATCTGGTGCTTCCCCCTGAACGAGTTCGGCAAGACCCTGGCTTGGCGACCATCCAGAACAAGCGCAAGCGGCGTCGGATCAGAGCGGGTGAGGCCTGGCAGTCCCTGTGCCAATATGTTTTGGACGGGATGCTGGCCCACGAGTGCGACGTAGATGTGTTCTTATATCCAGTTGTACTTCATATGCCGCGGGGTCGCGTCAAGAAGACCCGTCTGATGGCTGACGGTGGCACATGTACCCCGGTCTTGGGTGCATTACACCGGTCTTGGACCTCAAGGATGCTTTGGTCCAACTAGACCAACAAGAACCTTGGCGTAACCAGTACCAGGACCAGGTTGAAAAGCATCCGTCGTTCACCGTCGGCCGTCTGTGGGGTGATGGCGAGTGAGGTCGTAAGTAGTCGACCAGATAACACTTAATATATATCATCGTTCTTTTTCACATGTTCGGTCATCAAATCACTTGAGCTAATTCCACCACTTTCTCCAGAGTTGCACTAGACACGTTATCACCAACCGTTCCACTTACATCGCGAAAAAACAATCCACGTTCGTCACTCCACTATTCCAATTCGTCACATATTCACAATACACAATACAGAAGACACAAGACCTTCCACCTCTTCACACAGATCGGGAAGACCGATGCTACTGCATGTCTTGGTCTTGGTCGTCATGGGTCTGCATCACTGCGAAACGGTTCCGACTGACTTGGTCCCGTTCGAATTCTCGTTGTAGTGCTCCACAGTTCAGGTCGGACTCATCGATCCAAGTTGTTTCATCATGGTCCTTCCATCGGACCAGATGTTCTCGGTGGGTCCGGCCGAACCTGGTCTTCTTGACCGATCGGACATCTAAGACCTTTTCCACTTCAAATTCGTCCTTCTCCAGCGGTCGTTCCCAACTGTCCTCCGGCAGTAATGCTTCATCGAAATCAAACTGTTCTGCCTCGTCTACTAAACAGGGCATTTTGGGACGATCAGGAAATTCTCGGACTAGTTTTAACTTGGACACATGTACGATCGGGAAGACCTTGTAGTCCGTGCCGGTTGTTACTAGACGGGCAGCGTGTTCACCAATCAGCTCGACAACACGGAAAGGACCGTGTCACATGTGAGCCAGCTTCTTCGCATAGCCCTCGTTCACTCGGTCTAGGTACAACCATACCCTCGCCCCTGGTTCTCTACCGTGTGGTTGGACCTGGTCGTTGTTCCGGTCTTCCCGGTCTTGTGTAGCTTGACGTAACTTTTCGTTGACAATTTCTCTTGCATGCTGGTAATGTTTCTGGACCAGCATGCGCCAACGTCGAGCATCACGATCGCGGGTCCGAGTGCAGCCAATAGGTATCGCGGCTTCAAGAGTGGACCGGGGGTCCCATCCATACGCAAGATAAAAAGGCGTTTCTCCTCGGACCCGATCGGTCGACGAGTTGAGTGCAAACACCAGTCTTTCTGCGTATTCGTCCCAATCGCGCTGTTCTGGATCGGCAACGTACATCTTGATTGCTCTTGTAATAGTTTGTACCATACGTTCTGCCGATCCATTCGATTGCAGATGATATGCCATCGTCGCGCTCTGTTTCTGGCCCAGCATATTGTTAAACGACCGGAACACCTCGGCCATGAAACCGGGTTCTCGGTCGTGTCTGATGACCTCGCCAACGCCGAACCTTCGGAACACGCATTCTTCGTAGCTTTTGGCGATCTGCTCGGCGGACCGGGACGCACTTGCCTTCGCAATAACTAGACCGGTGAACAGGTCTACCCAGATCAACAACTCAGTATTGCCATATGTCGATTTAGGCAGCGACGGTATATGATCCATCGCTATGACCTGGAAAGGGTAGGTAGCTTCGATATTTCCGGTCGATCGCCCCTTGATTACTGGTCTACCCTTTCCGGTCTTGCAATCCGTACAACAACCCACATATTTCTGTACACTTCGGAAAAGACCTCTCCAGTGAAAGTGGGACCTGATCTTGTGATACGTTCTGCCTATGCCCTGATGTCCCCCTTCTAGACTCACATGGTAGTGATGGAGGACATCCGGCTGCAGCAACTCAGGTATCACCAGTTTCGCCAATCGGTCCCGTTCTGCACTGTATTGGTCGGCATCGCGGCAATAATATAGTAAACCATCCTCATCCACTTCGTAACTGTCTGTGATCTTGGCACATTCTTTCGCTTGACCATTCATCAACTTAGACAATTCACCGCGCAGGTAGGTCTTCAAATTCACAATCCATTCTTCTTCGTCCTGCGCCTTGAGGATCCGTTCTGCCCTTAGTCCTTGCACAACAGATTCACTCAACCGTTCTTTTTGGAACGGTTGGTGGGACTTCCGAGCTTTCGGTCTAGTCGCGACCATCACATGCACCTGGTCCGGAGCGTTCTTGGGTCCGATCACCTCGGGGAGCCTGTTTATATTCATCAATTCATCAAGAACGGCCTCCTCGGTGATCATAGCCCCGGTCTGGTCTCGCATGGCCTTGGTCGCGGGGTAGTCGGCGCTTCTATTCCAGTCCCGTTTCACGTGCAACAGCTCGTGGTTGGGATGGTCTTTCAATGCCTTCATTACCCGATCATTTAACGACCTCAGCCGTGGAGCCTTGCAGTCGATCTCTCCGGTGATCTTCCTGATCACTAGGTTGGAGTCACCACATATGATGACTCGCCCCATCTCTTGCGACGACAGCAGGTCCAGACATAGAAGTAGACCTCGTTACTCCGCCTCGCTAACAGTAATATCCGTCGTGAAATCAGCAGCGGCTGCAACTATAGACCATTGTGGCAACTTCCACAATATGGCACTATAGGCGCCGACCTTCTTCTTCACGCTTGCTTATCCGTCAAAACTTAAGACCAAGAGCTCTTCATCATGGTCGACGGTCGGTGGCGGTCTCGAAACTGACTGCCGAGGTTGCTTCCTCGGGGCAATCGCTATCAATGCCTTGTCCACTTCAGACCGAGGGGTGATACTGGCAGCTAATGTGCCCAATATCTCTTCCTCGCCCCTGGTGCACTTAACGACCTCGAGATTCCACTGCGACAAGACCGCCGACCATCTGCCTAGACGTCCGTCCATCCCATTGGCTGATAATAGCCAGGCCAAAGTAGACCGCCTTGACAGGACCTTTATAGGTCGGACGACCAGCAGGTTGTAACACACATCCAGAATTCGTAGCAACGCCAGAACTTCTTTCTCGACAATTCCATAGTTCACTTCATTTGGCTTCAGCGTTCTGATCGTGAACGTGACCGGATGGTACACACCATCATGATATTGTACTAGAGTGGCCGAAATGGCCCACGACCTAGCATATACAATAATGGTCGGGACCTTTTCGGGATCGAAATGCTTCAAAATCGGTGCCGTCACCATCTTAGCCTTCAACATACCAAAAGAAAACTTTGCACGCTTCATATGGTCTTCTGCCTCCACTTGCGAACAATCTGCAGCAAGACCAGAGTCGGCGCCCCCATGTAAAGTTGCCCGGTCTTCTTCGCGCAACATATGGTAGTCCACTTCCCGGAGCTCATACAACACAGCCGCGTAGATAGCAAAATCCTCGATGAAGCGGCTGTAGTAGTTTAAACTTCCTAGGAAGGACTGCATTGCCTTCAGAGACTTGGGAAACGGGAGGTTGCTTAACGAATCCAGGTCTTTAGGATTAGCCTCTAGACCATTGTTCGAGACCATATGACCTAAATAGGCGACCTTGGACATACCCCAAAAACTTTTTATGGCGCTGATAGATAGGTTCCAGCGGTCGCATGTCTCCAACAATCGTTCAACCTTCTCGCACAGATCGTTCCATGACGAGGCAGGTATCAGAATGTCGTCGATGTACGACCGCCTCCCTAGAACGGACGGTCTTCTTTCCCGATCGGGTTCACCCTCTGTAAACACATCATAACTTTCGGCAGGGTCCCGATCGGTCTTGATTTTGAAGTGTCCGTACAGTGCGTTGTCTATCAACCTTTGATAGATCTGGGGTGCGTTCTTCAGACCGAACGGCATACGGTTCCACTCGAAAAGACAAACGGTTTCACGAATGCGGAAATCTCACGGGCTCGATCAGTCATCGAGACCACCCAAAATCCACTTGCCATGTCCAGCGAACAATACCACAAGGTCTTGTCGAGGTCTTCCAACAAATCATTAATCAGCGGCATCGGGTACACCATAAGTTTAGTTAACCGATTTACCAGCCGATAGTCGATGCACAACCTAATTTCGACGCCGTTCTTCTTGATAACAATTACGATCGGCGAGGCCCATGGCGAGGTCGACGGTCTAGTAATCTTGGTAGCCAACATTCCTTTGATAAGATCAGAAAGCTTTTCCCGGTACTGTGGCGCCACGCGTCGACATCGCTGGGCAATCGGCTTGGCATCTCCAACGTCAATATCGCAAATCGCACCACGGGCTGCAAGTGGTAAGGCATTGCCCTTTCCGATCAGCAGATGTCTTTTCTTCCATATGATATTCTTCAACTGCTCGATCTGGTCTGGACTGTTAAGGTCTTGATCACCCACTTGTAAATCATCCATTGTAACTTCGGGAGAGTCGGCAGACACTTCAAAGAGGACTGCCATTTGGCTTTCCAGCTCCTGAATGTACTGTTCCCCGCCTTCATGTATACAGAATTGTTCATCTTCTGGGTCGATATCACCTAGACCATCTGGACCGGCTGAACGCCCCTGGTCTTGATCGACGGGCTGTCCTTCACTGATATCGGTCTGATTAGGAATACCTTCATGGTCCGACCTAGCAACTTCATGTTCCCCTTCTTCCGTTTCTTGCTCCGCTATCGCCTGGTCTTGTGCTGACACCACGTTGACTAACCTTGGCTCGTCTACTTGATGGTCCACCGTTCCTGGTGACTGCGGCGCCTTTCTTCGGACCAACATCTTTTTCGGGGTGACATAACTTGGTCTTTCCACTAAAGGTGAGGTATCCTATTCCACCGACCCATCATAGCTGATAAGATCGGTGGTCGATTGGTACGCCAGGTTTTGCCACTCGACATACCGCCTCGACCCAATCGAGACGAACCCCATCTTCCTTGGTACCTTCCCTTCTGCTAACCACATGCCGACAATAGTGTTATTGTCCAGTGTCAGCGGCTTGTCACCGATATTGGTAACACGGACAAAATCACGTCGACCAGCACTCTTTACGAAGGTCGAGACCCACCGATCGCCCCTGGTCAACCACAACTTCCTCGAACGAAAACCTTTCTCAACCGGGGTATCGGCAGACCGACCAACTAAGATAGTGAGGTCTTGGTCCCACCAGACCAGATCGGTATACGAACCATACAGAGGTCTTCGACCAGCCAACTGGACCTGGACCTCATCCGGGAGCGTAAGCACTCCATGTGACAGGTCTAGGCGAATACCAGCTGGGACCATGAAATCCATTCCTAGTAAAGCGTCTTGACCAGCCAACTTGCCAACCCAAGCGCTGAAAAAGTAGACCAGCGATCCCGACAAAGTAATTTTCACACGCGTTCTTCCTTCGGTCATATAAGAGTTTTCGCCGATCCCGACGCATTCTTGTCTCTGGGTATCGTCTATACGACATCCGACCTTACGAGCAAAGGCGGAGTCGATTATCGATACTTCAGCTCCAGAGTCGAACAACATCGTCGCTTTCTGGTTATTAATCTTGCCACAGGCTTTCGCCTGCTTGAACCATTTATCAGGCGCGTGATATTTCCAGTATCCGCGGGATTCTCCAGGCAGCAAGTCCAACTGCATAACCACCTTAGCCCGGGAGTACTCATCGGTCTTCAGACTGTAGACCGGATGGTCTCGGTCGACGCAATTTGGAATAGAACGTGTATTGTCGGTCTTATCCTCCTTGCCGACATATGCATAGATGTGAACCGTAGAACGCGCGACTCGATCCAGATTCCAACCTGGCGAGCGTTCTAGTTTAACATCTTTTCTGCGTCCGGCGGCAGCATCCCATCGTGCTTGTCCGGCACGTACCACTTGCGCATCATGTTAAAAAATTCTTCAATCTTGCAGTGGCCGGCCTCGTGGATCTCTCCACATGACTTGCATACGAAGAGGCAGTGGTCCGTCGGGTGGCCGCGTCTCTCGCACTTCTTGCACACCATCTTCTTCCAGCAGTTTGGACCATCCTGTTTGCTCGACCCACAGTGGGAGCACTTCTGACGAGGTCGGTCTGGATCGGACTTGCTTCCGTTCCTTCCTTTCAGGTCTACCTGGTCGGACTTCGACTTGGTCTTCGGGGCAGGTCCCGCAACATAGACGTAACAATACTGGTCTTCATCCGATGACTCCTGGCTGGATGGACTTCCACTTTCCCCTTCTGACCCCGTGCTGTCATCAGCTACAATTGCCTTGACCGCTCGGGTCGGTCTGGTCCAAGGTCTCTTAACCGGATCGGTCTGGGTCTGGGTCTTGGATCGGTAGAGACCTGATCCACCAGCACTCTTCGCCCTCATGCTACGCGACTGCTGTAGTGTCCGTAGAGTCTGTTCAACTTCACCCGCGTCCCTAAGACGCAGCAGAGTAAGCTGGTCCGCCAGTTCTTGATCGTCCAGGGTACTAATGTAGTGACCCACATGTTCCAGAGCAGCACCGTTCGGCGGGTTATTCTCTTTAATTGTTATCCCGGCACGAAGTGCAGCCACGTTCAACCGATGCAAATACTCGATCGGTGTCTCGTCGCTCCGCTTCTGCATATGGTGGTACTTGCGGGCACTCCAAAATCCGGAGTTACAATATTGCCCTTCAAACTCTGCACATAGCTGGTCCCAGTCAGACCGGATATCCCGACCTAACTGTTGGATCCAGTTGGCAGCCGGTCCTTTCAACAAATCCCGGAAGATCAGACACTTTTCACTTTTCGGGGTCTGGTCTCGCAGGAACGCAGACTTGACCCGACCGAACCAAGACCGGGCCTGGTCTTCATCAGCATCCTTGCCAGTGAAGTCCTTGAGGTCGGTCGTCGCGGCCATACGGATGCGCGGAATCGCAGCAGATCCAAAGTCGTAGGCAGTAGTGGAGGCTAGGTTAGCCTTGCGCACCTTGCCTGCGCCTGTACCATCTGACCCACCATGTTCGTCAAGACCGCCGACCGACTCCATATCACAGTCACTTGTCTTGCTTGGTCTACGCGGTCTTTCCGGTTGCGGTTTGCGCCTTCCCTTGCCGGTTGGTTTATCACTTCTAATAGGCTTATCCATAGATGTTACCGATTCCATATCCACATCTTTGCAAACATTGACACCTTGACAGGTAGACCGTTCTTGGGCATGTGGGCGCATAGGTGGTCTAACCCGTTCTTACATGAAACGTTGCATCATCGTATCAAACATGGCTTGGACGTTGGCGGGCGTCATGGGAAACGTGTTGATACCCTCCTTTTGCGGAACTGAGGCCCGTGGGGATCGCTGGGGTCCCGACTGGCAAGCAGCCCTTTGCTGCCGCATGTCCCTTTTTTGTTCAGACCGGGCATGGTCCACCCCCATGGTCATCCGCTCGACAACAGTCTCCAACTCTGATGAGCTGTTGGAGGCCGGTGGAGATAGATAAACCGATTCGTCGTCAGAACCAATGTCAACAAGCGCTGTGGAGACTTCAGCGACCTTCATTGCCGTGGTGGGAGTTGGGCGGCGAACCGCCCCCACGAGTGGCACCAAACGGTCGTGGAGGTCCGATATCGACGCCTCCAGTCTCCAAGAATCAAATTCAAACAATTTATTGACACCGGCGGGGTTCTGAATTTTAATGCCAACCTCCGCCAACATCGCCACCAAATTCTTGACGAGCAGTAATGGTCAATCACTCTGGATCGGCTCGGTAGTGGGACCGAGAAGACGGTCGAGGATATGGAGGTCCAACACCCGAAAGACCTGGTTTTGGCTGACAAATCGCTTCAATTCAAAAACATAGTACATCTTGTCCAGGTCTTGTTCGGTGATAGCATCATCCCCGACCATCGACTTTTCTTCGAACTCGTCTTCGTCGGGTGGCATTCCGAGCCCTTTTCTGGGCACCTTGGGGACTTTGGGGACTTTAGGGAGGTAGACCGGATCGTTCTAGTCAGCCTCCAAGTAATTTTCATCTTTTAGTTTTCCATCAATTTTTTCATTCATATACATAGGATCAGGACCAAGGTCCTGATCCTTCCCGGAACTATAGCAAGACCTGCTATAGTCCCGATCGGCTCCGGTGGGAGCCTTTTGGGGAGGAAAAAACTTATTAATCCCGATATGGTCCTCCACCAGGCCAGATCGGACATCGCCATCTTTATCAACAACGAGAACGTAAGGCGATAGCCTTTCCTTACGTCCTCTCCAGAACGACTCCATATTCAAATCATTCAAATCTTCGAATCCAATTTTTGATGGAATATCAGCACGGTGATATCCACGATCACCAAGTGATCCGGGCACGCGCACCATTGTGGTGGAGTCAAGTTCGAAATCGAAAACATTAGCATCGATAACCTGACTACCACCATCGCGCCCAGCCTTCCAACTTTCGGAGGGGGTACTCCGCGGACCACCACTCGAGATCTGGTCCAATCGTCCGCTGCAAGCAGACGACCGATCGTCATCAGAACCCACTTGGTCCGATTGTTTAGTGTCCATCTCACCTTGTGTACCCGATGGAATGGGCTAGTTACAAACTCGGTGGATCGGGATCGCAGATTGGATCGAAGCGGTCTTGAATATAGAAGACCGATCTGGGTAGGTATCTCCGGGGCGGAACTCTTCACCCCAGACACAAACAGACCAAAAACACTTCCAAGAGATAACTTCCAATAGGTCGATCGTCCAAACGATCAAGACCTGACCAATACGAAATAATAGAGGGTAGACCGACAGTTCCGGTCTAGCCCCTGACCAATACGAAATAAGACCAAAACCGGTCTAGTTTCCAACCAATATTAAAACAAGCCAATATGTCCGCGTAAAGACCCAATATGCTCGTGAAACTCCACAAACGATATCTCCACGCCAAGACCAATCCAGTGAATAGCAAGTTCCAAACGTACTTGAGTTGAGGTGTTGAGATCGCCAAATCGTACTCCCGTCGAGGGACTTCCTGTGGGCCAAAGTGCGCGTGCGGCGCGTCCAGACCGGGTATAATGGGAGAGAGGGGATAATTCGAACCTCTGCCCCCAAACACTCCGCGGCGGGCGGAGGCGACTAGTGTACGAAAAGGGAAGAACGGCGACCCCTAGCTGTGGTGTGAACCAAGACCAGAAGAGGTTTCAGCCACTTATCCGAAAGCTAAAAGATTTCCTTACTTAAAGGTATAACCTCTGTCCTAAAAGGTAAAACCACAACTAAATACTACTACCCTATAGTCCCTAAATGTACCCACACAAAAATATGTAAAATACCCAAAGTCGGGTGACTCACCAAAACTTGCGTTCTTAACACTTCTTGAGTCTGATAGGCTGAAAAGCCCCCCTTGTTTAAACCAATCCGAAATTAGACCAAATGCCTTGACGAAACTTGACCATAAGTGTGCCAAATTTTGGGCACGCTTCTCTACACGGCCAATACTGACCTCAACCGTGGTGTACTCATGTACACCAACACTCAGTGTTACTCGAATGTAACCCCGTTACATCCTCCCCCATCAAGACTATTGCTTACGCAATAAACAAAATTTTGTTGGAGAACTACAACGCCATACCTCTGGCTGTCCATTGTACACCCTCAGCGGTGCTATGGACGCAAACTATTCCGACGGCTCGGAAGTGGACGCCCTTGGGGAGCTCTCCCCAACGGCTTGCCATGTTGATAGCGCCGAACGGCGCTATCAGTCATCCAACCCATTCCCCACACGTGGGGAAAACGTACTAACTCGTGCGCCACCGTTACCCGCTAGGGGTGATGCCTCCAGGTTGCCACAGGCAACCTCCACCAATGAACCGTCCTTGGTTCAAGAGGCCCGACGTGCCGGACGGGCACGTAAGGGACCTCGCGACCCTCAAAATAGGGCTAAGAACGCGGTCAAGAGGGGCTTAGCTTCTTATACCCCTGGATCAGCGGCTATACTGCCGCGTGAAATTGCGCATCGGAACCAACTCCGGGCCCGGCTACTAACGCCCAAACATTATTCCGTTAAGTCCTACCGGACGCGCCTCGGGAAACAGGCACGCGGTGCCCTCGTGGATGTTCTCCGCGAAATTCCCCTTGTTCTCCTAAGGGACGAAAGCGTCGAAGACGCAGAACAGGCGTTCCGCACCTGGGAGGAAAGGGAGAAACACCTCCCCAGTTTCGATGCGCTGTACAACAGCTTTTCCGAACACGACGTTCGGGTAGAGAGAGCGCTAAGCTTGGCCTACGCTCAGGCCAAAGCGGAAGGGAAATTGCCTGCCTCCTATTATACGCGCTCTGCTCTCGATGTGGTGCCGGAAAGCAATGCAAGCACAGCATCTGCCTCCGGCGAACTCCCAGCTACTGGGAGTGAAGGGGATTCTTCAGCCCCTTTGGTCGTTGACTCTCAGTGGGATTCTCCCGCTCGAAAGCGTCAACGACGTCACGGCAATCCTGCCGCAGGGGAGTCTCGTACTCCCACGAGTTCTGGGAATGTGGATACCCTTTCCACTTCACCAGGTACTGGGTCTCACCCCGGTGATGGCATCGTGCCATCAGGAGCTCCACATGATAATGTGGCGTACCCTCCGTATCGAGCACTGGAGGAGGGGGTCGCGCTATTGCGGCGTGACTTCCACGAGCGCTGTGATCGGCACAGCCTTCGCATCCAAGATGCTCAGGAGGAACTCCGCAACGAGGGTAGTGCGAATGAACGCATCGAGGAGCGGCTTGCCTCTATCGAGACTCTCGTTGCGGAGCTTCAGGGTCGTATATCAACCCTGTCGGAGATGTTCCGACCTGTTGCGCCTTTTGTCTATCCGGTTTCTCACCCTCCTCCGAGAGGGGACCCGCCTCCGGGTTCTGGTATGGCTTAAGCATACCCACATAAAAGGTTGGATGCGTACGCATCGCCTTCGGGATGTCTAAGGTGTACGACAAGCCCTTGCGGGATAACACCTTAAAGGGGCCCACAAACCTGGGGCGCAGTTTATTGCGCAACACATTTGAAACTGCATGTGTAGGAAGATTTTTAGCGTTTAATAAAACACTTTCTACTACTTTGTATACCTTTTTGTTATGCCGCCCCTTTCGGTCAGCTTGCTCCTTCTGCTTGTCTTGGCTTTCCGCCATGGCATCGCAGACGTGTCGTAAGACACTAAGGCGCGTCGATAAAAACTTATCGATGTGCTTTCGCACAGATACAGGGCTGACATCGGGGAATCCTCCCCCCTCAAGCCCTGGGCCACACACATATGGCGTTAATGGAACCCTCGTATTCACCAATCCGTTCACGTAAAACGGGGTAAACCCCGTAGATGCATGTAACGAATTGTTGATAGCAAATTCAACCATCGGGAGCATCTCACTCCAACTCTTTGGAGAATCCGGACATAAACTCCGGAGAATATCCTCCACAACGCGATTAACGCGTTCCGTCTGACCGTCCGTCTGCGGATGATCCGCAGTGGACATGAGGAGCTTGGTACCTAGCACCTTAAACAACGCTCCCCAGAATTGTCCCGTAAAACGGGGATCCCGATCCGACACAACGGAATCGTGTAGACCATGCTGTCGAAAGACACGGTCTAGAAACACTTTCGCTGTTCCTTGTCCATCTATGGACTCTGGCACCGCCGCCAGGTGATCCATCTTGCTCAAACGGTCTACAAAAACGAATATGCCGGTGTTCCCGGCCTTATCCTTTGGAAAACCGAAGATAAAATCCATGCTAATGGATTTCCAACACTCCGTTGGAACCTATAAGCTCGCCAAAGGCGCAGCTGAACTTGCAGAGGGTTTAACCCTCTGGCACGTCTCACAGGTGCGTATATACGCACCGACACACTTATACATATTGGGCCACCAATACAAAGCGCTTAAAGCGTTGTAGGTCTTATCCCGACCTAAATGACCCCCGATAGGGGCATCATGTGCCTCAAAGAGGACTCTATACTTCAGTTCCTCATTATGAGGAACTACCACCCGCGGAGTGTCCTCCGCGCTCGTGCTATAAAATAGCAGACCGTCACAGTACCTGTAACGGTATAAACGAGCTCTATCTCGACTTGACAGGGTTGGCTCAGACGAGCCAAGACCCTTTTCACCTAACGCGCGGATAAGCGCCGTCCATTGTGGGTCTTTCTCATACGCCTGACATATGAGATTCACCACAGCCGTGGTGACGAATGTCGCGTGAGCGTGCTCGTAATCGGGACGACGCGACAACGCGTCTGCAAGCACGTTCTGCTTGCCAGGTTTATAATTAACCTCAAAGTTGTACTCCGCAAAGAAGGAGAGCCAACGGGCCATCCGTTGCGAGAGATGAGTCGACTTTGTCGCTGTCCGTAAGGACGCGTGGTCAGTATAAGCCACGAACGGCTTTGAGCCGAGTAGGTGAGCCCTAAATTTGACAAGAGCATACTTCATTGCAAGTAGCTCCTTGTCATGAACGGGATAATTCCGTTCTGCAGCTTTAAGCTGCCTCGACTCAAAAGCAATTGCGCGTTCCCTTCCTGCATCGTCTGCTTGTAACAAAGCACATCCGATTTGCGAAATCGGATGCGTCGCAGACGACACTAAATGGTTTCCCAGAGTCTGGGAGAGCAAGAACGGGAGCTTTTAACAAGCTCCTCTTAACCGCTTCAAAAGCGTTTTGGTGTACAGTTTCCCAACACCAATCAACATCCTTCCTAAGAACGTCGGTCAATGGCTTCGCCATTTCAGCGTAGTTCTCGCTGTACTTGTGGAGATAGTTGGCTAATCCAAGCCACTTCCGTAAATCTCTAAGATTTACAAGCGAAGGCCACTCCACAATGGCTTTCACCTTCGCGGGATCCGCCCGCACTCCATCCTTACCGATGAAGCATCCGAGGAAAGGAATTTCCTCAGCACCCAATATACATTTGGATGCGTTCGCATATAACTTATGCTCTCGCATACATTCTAGCACTGCTCGAAGGTGTATCAGATGCGTCTGAACATCAGATGAGTCGCCTTCCGCACGACTATGGACGAATATATCGTCGAAGTACGTCTGAGCGTACTCCCTATGAGGGCGGAAAAGTTGAGTCACCAAGCGATTGAAAGTCGCTGGTGCATTTGAAAGCCCTTGTGGAATCACAAGCCACTCCCACAGCATGCCACTAGGCGTGCTAACCACTGTCAGCGGAATATCGGACGCTCGCATGAGCACCTGATAATACCCGTCCACCAGATCTAAGGCACTGTACACAGTACAGCCCGCCATATTGTTCTGGAGGACATAATTCCGAGGAATCGGAGTCTGCATGGGTACAGTAGCTGCATTCAGCTTGATATACGCATGCACAATGCGCCACTTTCCGTTCGGTTTACGAACACAAAATGTGGGAGATGAGTGGGGAGACTTACTCTCCCGTACTATCCCTGCCTCTTCTTTCCCCTTGAAGAATGCGTCGATGACGTCGCATTGTTCCTTGGGGAGAGGCCACTGCCTAATGACGCAGTATTTGGTTCCGGGAACCAAATCAATTTCATGTCGGACTCCCCGATTCGGTGGTAACCCCATCGGCGGGTTGTCACTAATGACATCTCCAAATTCCTTTAATAAGGAATGGTAAGGGTCCTCAGGATCCGCGAGGATCTTGAGGCCGCTTCGGGCATTTAATGCCTGTTTGGTTTTCACCAAAACTGACTCGTCCATCGTGGATGAGGAGTTCAACTCCTCTTCCGGACGCAACACGACGACCTCGTCGATTTCATCTGCTTTCAAAGCAGTCTCAAACTCGTTGAAGGACATCTCCTCCAACGACAACAATTCGCCTACCCCAGGCAACCGTTCCAGGATTACGCCTTCTGTGACAACACCTGTCACACTATTCATCATCCTGTAGGACCGATGACTACTGCCCTCGGGACTCATCCCGAGACCCAGATGGGGGGAGTCAATTGCCCCATCTATTGGAAGCGCCACGCGCCTATCCACAGAGGTCTCTACCTCTACCACCGGTGACTCACCGGTCTCGCCTATAACGGAGTAATCGGAATCATTTCCGACGTGCGAAAGAGACGAACTTCGGGTCTCTTCGCTTGGAAGCGCCTCGCGCTTAACCACAGGGGTCTCTACCCCTACCCCTGGAGTCGCGACTTGTTCGCCGGACACGGCGTGGTCGGAATCAATTCCGACCTGTAGAAGAGACGAACTTCGGGTCTCTTCTCTAAGCGCCTCGCGCTTACCCTCAGAGGATTCCACCTCTATCACTGGCGACTCACCAGTCTCGCCTACATCGGCGCGGGGATCAACCGACGAATCCCTCTCGTTAAGGAACTCTTCCTTAACACCATTGGGAATGATCGTTTCAGACATCCCAATCTCAGGCATTTCACGCCAGAATCGCTTTTGCGATCGAGCAAAGGTATGTTCATGACTCGCCAATGCTTCACCCGACCGCGGGTGCGTTGAGCCAATGGACTTAGACTTCCAGTCTATTCATGGCTCGTGGCGTTACAGTCACTTCATGCCCAGAATGAGGTCATACCTCGAGTCCAAATCCAGGACTAGGCAACTTTCTAAGCTGTCGAAGTCTGCAAACTTCAGCTTAAGGTCAATCGAGACCTTGGGTACAGAAACCTGTACTCCCGTCGCAAGACTGACCGTGACAACGTCACGAGAACGTGCCTCTAGGGCCTCGGCATACAGCCGACTCTTCTCCACGGAAGCCCGTCTGACATAATTGTCAGACGCTCCAGTCTATCAAGACTCTCCAAGGCTTATCAAAGCCTTTCACGTCCGCAAGGACTACCAGCAAACCTGGCTGGTACACCAACTCGGTGCTAGAAAGCACCGCTTCCCTCGGGGCTTTGTGCTGTCGTCCCCTACCCTGTGGCTAAACAGCACTGAGGGGTTCCCCAGTAGGGCGCCCCGCACCTACTGGGAGCCGTCGTTTCCCGACGACTTGAACAAGGGCTTTTTCCCCATCCTTGGTCCCTTGTAGCGAGTGTCTCGCTGGGTATTTTTCGGACATCTGTTCTTCAGATGATCCATGCTCCAACACAGGAAGCATCTCAGCGGCGTGGGCCGCTGAGATGATAGCCAAGAGCTCTGTCTCGAAGCTCTGTGAAAAAGAGTCCGAATGACTCTTAGCGGGAGGTTTCTCCTCCGCTTCGACCTGACTCAGGTCCATGGGTTCGGGACCCACCTTAGAGGAACGGAAGCTCCTCTCGGCGTTGAACGCCATCTTGAATGCCTCTTCCAGGGATTCGGGTCGGCATCGGAACAATTCCGAACGTGCTGGCCCTTCTCTCAGGCCTCCCATGAAGACGGGGATGGACACATCGTCCGAATACGCTTTCGCTTACATCCCTGCCAACAGGGTCTTAAGCTCCTGGATATAAACCTCCAGGTCCTTAGTGCCTTGGCGGCACCTCAGGAACGCCAGTTGATTCTGGAAAACCAGATCAGGCGTTGCGTACATGTCCATGAGCTTCTGCTTAAGGACCTTCCTTGTTGGGAACACGTCCGTGACTGACTCCGAACACGTAAACGCCCATGTACGGGCTTTGCTCGTAAGATCGGTCAATGCAAGTCCCACTTGCAAGTGATCAGCGGTAATGTTCGCTGTGGCGAAGGCCGTTTCGACCTCTCGCAACCAAACATAAAGGTTGTCACCCTTCTCTCCGGTGAACTCCTTTATCTTAAACGATGGAGGGCGCACCCCGTGGAATGACCTCCACCGCAACTCGCCTCATGAGCGATGAGGGCATTCACCCTTGCCTTTACGGCCTCAAGGACCTGCTCCACTAGGAGTTTCATGCCTTCTTCCCCCGTTAAGGGTAACAGCCTTTTAAAGGCTTCCTGTTGGACGAGGGTCAAACTATCCCAATCGTCCTGATTCATCCTTTGCAGAGGATGCCTAGTCTACCAACACAGGTGTTGTATTGACTACAAGTGCTACCAGATGTAGCCGGTGCGTATACGCACGGTGCGGCTAGCGCACAGAGGAAGACTTTCCTTAAAGCGGCGTTCGCCGCTACTTAGCCGATACGCCCTTATTATAGTAGGAGAGAGCTCTCCTACTCGGGGCCAAGATTCCCGGGTTAGTTTACTCTAGCCTTTACTAGTGCCTTAACGGCAAGGCTCCCTTACAAAGGGTGTAGCTAAGGGGAGGGCTCCCCTTACGCTACGGCACTCACTACACGCACGACCGGTCGAGGTCGTGCGTCTGTACGAAAGAGTGAAAAGTAAACTGATATATTTAATATGTAATTATTTAAACTAATATAAACTATATAAAACACTAAGTAGAATATTCCTAATTCGTACCTAGCTAAAATGTAGTGTACACACCTGTGTACTGACACGTGGATGGCTGACACACCACCACACCAAGGTCCCATGCCCTGATTGGTTAAAATAACCAAAGGTTCGAAACCTTTCAACCCGGCCAATACTGACCTCAACCGTGGTGTCCTCATGTACACCAACACTCAGTGCTACTCGAATGTAACCCCGTTTCAGGTGGGTAGCAGTAGGCGTCAACTTCTTGGGCCTTCCCGGTCGTTTGGGCTTGTTGTAGCTTTCAGGGTCGGCAAGAAAGGCGTGGAAACAGACCGGGAACGATGTACGTGCTCAGCGATGGCTCTCTCACTAAATTTGGCCTCTTGAAAGGCAATGATACGCTGCTGTTCTTCTTGCGTAAGTTTGGTTCCTCTAGGCATCCTGTTAAGAGCAAAACGAAATAAACGGCATTGAATTCGCGTTATTAGGACTGCTAATTATCGTTACGAACCTTAGTCATCTCTAATGGCAAACCAACCTTCAGAAGAGGTAAGTAACGCCTCGGCAGTATACTAACCGCCGACGAATTTGTGGCGAGGAAGCGTTATACTCCTGCCGTGTTGCGAGGACTTGTCGGATTGACATGAATCGAATGACCGTAGCTGTGCTTTCGCACGCTCTTTCGATTGGGCTAGATAGATGTATTTAAAGCAGCTAATTGGACAAAACAATTTAAAAAAACGTGGTGGCAGTATACTATCCGCCAGCACTGTACTCTTATTAAATTTTGATACTCACGATGCGCTTTGTTCATTGAACCCGCTTCGAGGCAATTTTTGGTTGTTTTTAAATTTATTTTACGGAACAAGTACGTTGTTTCTACGAATTTTATGGACGACAAGTGGATACAAGACATACACACCAAGTGATTCCTTCGTACATTTTCTACTTCAACCTGCTTTTTTACAAGCCGTTTTTTGTCGTTGCGGATATTTTTGCCCCAAAATGAAAGCACCTGATTACGCCGGAGCGCCGCCATGCGACATCTGCAGACACAACCACGAACAAGTAACTGACGAGCATCCATGTTCAAAACGTTACTCATGCGCATTTCGTAGTTAATAACCAAGGTTGAATGGGTTTCAATCGTCGTGCAGGGCGTCAAGTGTTTCATTTGCGGCCATACCGGCAAAAGTCGCGCATACAATTGCTTCAAGGTATCCGTTGGATTTCTAGCGATACGTGGTGTTCACTCGAGTGATGGCGTCTTGAACGCGTCCGTGTTCTTTTCTATAGATCGCGTTTACGGCGTTCAAGTTTACGGTGCTCCACTTTGACTATCACGAGCCGGACGCGGTAGTTACTGGCGCTGTGACTGCATTACACCCAACAAATTTGACTCTGTGGACGTTTATTCCATTACTGCGGCAACGAATTTTTCCGACTATGGCAAGCATAATGTCAGACGACCCAGTATCGCGACATTTTGTCGCGTTCGGTGTGAAAAATTCAATGGATTTCGATTACTCAGGGATGTGCTAATCAGCTGTTACTGTCTGATTACGAGTAGTTGGTGATGGCCCGATTGGTCTAGCGCGCTGGCGCTGTGCTCACGAAGAAAGCGGAAGGCAAGTGGCCTTGATCGAGTACTTAGGCATCGTCGAGAAGAAGTGGCGACAGGGTTACGGACGGCGCTTACTCGATGCCGTCGTCGAGGTGAAAAGCGTCACTGGTGTTGGCTGTAGAATGAAATTCCTGACCGTATTACGTGGTAGAATATTCACGCCAGCTACGCGCACGAGCTCGTCCACCCCCGAGCGGTAGTCGCCAGTGTGCCTCGAAATGATTCCTTTTTTGCGGCAATGAAGCTCTTTCAGTCGATAGGGTTTGAGCCGTCACGACAGACGGAGGTGGTGAACACGAGCTCCTTTCAGCAAATGCAAATGGAATGGGATTGCGGCAATAGGTAGAACGAGGATTGCGGCTCGCTGTTTCGTACGCTCCCATTATTGTCTCACGTCATCTTGAAGCAGGGTAGTAGGTTCGACTCTTATTCTCATGTCGGCTCAAGCTTGCGACATGAATGAGTAGCACCCACATAAGAAGATAAGAATGGAGACAGTGGTCATCTCATTGCTTCTGGTCGTGGTAGACGAGGCGCATGCCTCCACTTTCCAGTCGCAGTGAAATTTCATCGCGATGTAGGAGTGTCTCATATGGCTACAAGCTTTTTTGTCGGACAAATACGTATACAAATGATTGTATGCATCATTTCCTCTTGTCGACGCAATGCCTTTGTGTTTAAACATAAAAACAAGACACCCTTGTGCCAAGTGACTGGTTGGTAGGATTTAGAGCATACGCCGAACACGGACGATGAAAGCGCATAGGTGAAACTCATTAGTCACTACATGTTGACGCAATTGACAAATAATAGGGACGGCCATCATTGGATCACTGAGGTTCTTTGGCGGAAAAATCTCCTCGCGCTTCCAAATATTCGTTAAAAATACTTTAGTGAAGCTAGTACTGATGAGTCCAGTCCTCGTATGTGAGTAGATCTATGGAGAGCGGTGCAGACGCTAAGATGATTATGACTTGAGTCTTTAGTGCATTGCGACAACGAGTGGAATGCTAACATCATGGGACGAAATCATGCGCCTTCACACGTTAATGCCGGGACACATCACCATCTCTTGCTTCTGCGTGTTGTTCGAGCGCAGCTGAAACGCCCGATCCATATGACGCGGGGGTTGACCTATGGCATCTTGAAGTAAGCTGTCGAGGAGGTATTTAGATGAGGGCAGCCATTTTCTCACATCTTCCTCACTCGATGTGAGAATCTCCTACAAAGATCAAGTGTCCTGCCCTTTTTCCAGCCACGGAATGTCAACTTATCGAAAGGTGTCCCACACGCACCGTTTCGATTCAGAGCTCTCAGAGCTCAGGAACCATGGGGCAGGGCAAGAGATTCACTTTGCTTCCTACCCCGTAGCCACTAAGTACTTGGACTAAATTACGATTTGGCATGGCATTCGCGCCCAGACTTCGCAGTAGTCTCGGCGACCGCCGCGATTTCTTCCACCTGTGCGGGTCTCCCATCCGGACGCAAAAGATGGAACTCGACTACACTCAAGTACGACCGGTCGAATTGACCGCGGACGTGGCAACGTCCCTGATCCTACGGCGTCCACGCAAAATAAAACCCTGCCAGCAGAAACAGAACCAGGCCGAGGGAGATGCTGCGATGGCGACACCCGCGTCGCAGCTGGGTCATAAAGGGAGTGCGTACTATTATAGCAGATCATGCCGACTGCCGTGCTTCGAGCGAAGCTTCACAGACGTCGAGAGTGATGCCGTGCTGTCATGCATGGCCGATGAAGGTAGTAATAACTCAATGAGATTGGACGGTGCGAGGGAAGCTGGGATTCCGTTCTACCTATCGGATTGGTTTACCCCTCACAAGGACGCGAGTCAACGTCACCGACAGTCGAACGTTAGGATGACGCGCGAGGAGCCCGAGTCGGAAGCAGGCACAAGTGACTCGTTGTACAAACACGAGCAATTCCTAAAGCCGCACCAGAATGTAAACATGGCGGACGTGATCATTGGTCGTGTGATTGGTGAAGGGGCGTTCGGAAAAGTCTACAAGGCGTCGTGGAAGGGTCGAGACGTGGCGGTGAAGGTGCTCATTCGACAAAACTTGAGTGTGGACGTCGTGCGCGAGTTTGAGTCGGAAGTGAAAATCATGAGTTGTTTAAACCACCCCAACATCTGCATGCTCCTCGGAGCGTGTTTGGTCCCGGAAAGTCGAGCGCTCGTGATCGAGCTCGTGGAACAAGGTTCGCTCTGGGCGGTCTTGCGTACACGACAGCAACAACTCACGGACGAGATGCGGGCTCAATTTGTATTTGATACCGGCCGTGGTATGAGCTACCTGCACCAATTCCAACTCCCGATTCTCCATCGAGACATGAAAAGTCCGAATCTACTCGTAGAGCGCGATTTCTCGATCAAGATTTCCGATTTCGGCCTCTCACGCGTCAAGGCACAAATCCAGACGATGACGGGCAACTGTGGCACTGTGCAATGGATGGCGTACGTAGTTTTTAACACTTTACGTAGATCTTGAAGAGGCACTGACGTGATTGACTGTGTAACAGACCCGAGGTGCTTGGGAACCGCAAGTATACGGAAAAAGCGGACGTGTTTTCGTTCGGCATCGTCGTGTGGGAGATCTTCACGGGTCAGTGCCCGTACGAGGGCATGACGCAGATTCAGGTGGCCCTGGGCGTCCTCAACAATGACTTGCGCCCGCCGATCCCGCGCTCGTGTCCTCGTTTCTTTGCTCGGTTGATTCGGTCCTGCTGCATGCGGGAGCCGAGTCTGCGCCCGTCCTTCACAGACCTCATGCGGACCTTTGAGCTGTATATTGCCCGTCATCAGCAACCGGCTCGATCGGCGACTCATGGGTGAGGGCATAACTTATCTCGCAGACGCGAGGGATGATGATGGGAAGGAAAGGCGACACGCAACCGTCGTCCATTATTATTTAGATGTCGAACGTGTACAGTTGTTCACTTTGGCGACAAACACTATTATGAAAGGCTAATACAACACCTAACGCTAGTTTTCGGCATCCCCACGCGCCAAGCAGTTGGTCGCATCTCACGAAATGTGCCTCTCATCATCAGTTTCCGTGTCATCTCACGAGATCACCGGCATCTACAGCTTGGGCTTTGAAATCCTTTGGTACCTGGCCATTTCTTTCCCAGCCACTACTACATGTAACGAAGGGTGTTGAAATTGTACGCCTGATAACGTACCGACCACTCGCTCCAGAAAGACCTAACGATGCGTATCAAGACGGACGTTACTCCGCGCTGGACGGACTTGCAAGACGCGCGTGCCGGAACATTCTCGATTCCTACCGGTCTACCTTTTGACACCTAGTGAGGTATCAAATTTTCGGCAGTTGCTCGGTCTCTTTCGTTACAGATGGTATATAATTTCGACTGATATCGGGCTTCTGTGGATCTTTGACGATTAGCTGCTCCGCACAGATGTCAACTGGCTCTGCCCGTGGTGGTGGTTCAGAATTTCTTTCTCACTCTCCTGACCAGACGTGGTCACAACCATCAACCGACGGACGTTGAGAACAAGCGAGGCGTGACGAGCTTCGACTCTCGCGGCGGGGTTCGAAATCCGTGGCTTGCGTGGCCATTTGGACGCTCTACGTACGTCCCGTCGACTGACTTTTCTCTGCCTGCCTTTCGAGTGAGTAGCCCCTGGGACAGTGAGCTTCGCTACGTGCCAGGTGGAAAGTAGCGACGGTAGTTGAAGGGGTTGTGGACGCACGAGTTCAGACCAAACACGAAACGTTCTACATCCTAGGACACCATGGGAGATCGGCGGGACGAGCTGCTGCGACTGGTCGTGGCCCTTAGTAGCGCTTGCAAGAAAGATAACAATGTGTTGAAGGATGGGGAGCTCGTGGACGCGCTCGAGACGCACGGTCGACGCATTGCCCAACTCCGTGAACAGCAAAAGGTCGTGGTACGGAACAAGCCAAAGCTTACCATGTCGCCGCTTCGCGAAGGTACTGAAATGGCTACGAAATTCACGGAGCAGGTGCTGGGTGACGAAAGTCTGGCCACTGAGGGAACTCCCAAGCGCAGGAAAGTGTTAGTAGATTCAGAGGTGAAGCGGAGCATCGCGCTTCATACTGTGTCAGTCGCTGACGAGGTGACCGAAGCTGCTGTCATGGTGAACCCTCTGTCGACGTATCACATGCGCCGATCCATGTCTCCTAAAATGAAGACTCGTCGTGCTCTCTACGCTGCTTCGCCATCCAAGCACCTGAGTCGTGCAGACTCTGCAAATTCAGTGGACTTGGCAGCATCCTCAACTTCAACCATGTCGTCGTATTACGACGACATGCGCGACGACTACGTGGACTCGGAGAGTGGATCACGCTACCCTCGTTCGCCTCTACCTTCTACAACGTCCATGGAGTCGGTTTTGGACTGGACACTATCCGACGATATCGAGTCCATGCAGTTTCGAAGTATCGCGGATGATGGTGCGCCGACTTTTCCAGTCTCTAGTATCGTGACTCGTCCGAGTTTAGGCTGCCGAGACAACGCCCAGCTACAAGTTGGTGAGCAACCTACAACTAGCAGCGCCGAGGAGGGAGACTCCCCTGCCGTATTATCATCTCGTGTCGCATCTGTGAACGAGATGATGGACCTCTCTCTTTCACCCAACTTGACGGAAGTTGTCATGGAGGTTTTGTACGGGATTATGGAGCATAACGAGAATTTTAAGTGGTTAATTGACCCTGCCAACCAGGCTCGTGTGGCCAAGCTTGTCGAATATCGTATACGGCAAAACTTACTCGGTGACGTACCGAACCAGGCGCACGAAAACGAGCTTTTAGAGAAGGAACTCCGTATTAAAGTGGATGAGCTCATTCATGAAAATCTACGGATTAAGACGGAGAATGTTCGACTCATGGGAAAAGATTCTCAATCGAAAGCTGTCGACAAGAACGTCGAGGAACTCGAAAGGCGCCTCCAGACGACAGAGGAGGCTCTGAGCATGCAGAAAGAATATCGGCGTCAAGCTGAAGCGGCTTTCCAAGAGGAGCTCGAAAGCAAGTCCGATCGCTTGTGCAGTCTTCAGTGTGATCTGGATGAAAAGAACGCGCAGCTTATCTCCCTCTTAGCGCACGGCGCCGAGTCATCCGCCGCCAACGACTGGAAACTCCCGGATTCGAACTCCTTCAAAGATCTGGTCCTGGAGAAAGATCGTGAGATCTGCCGCCTCAATTTGGAGCTATCAACGAAGCAGACACTCGTGGATGAAATCGCCAAGCGGGTTGTCCACGAATTCGAGTCAACACATGCGATGGCGTCGAATGGGACCGTTGCAGCGTTTGATATGGACATGTTTCTATTTACGAGCGTAGCGAGGAAGCAGGCGAGAGTGGAAGCACTCGAGGCTGCCGTCGCCTCCATGGAACGGGAAGTGCGTAGTCTAGAAGCTCGCGTGGCTAAAAAGTCGCGCGACTCGGTCGTACTCAAGACAAAGCTCAAGTCCATGGTAGCGCGCCTCACTGCGGCGAACGTCCACCTGTCTCGCGTCCAGTCCGAGAACGACCGGCTCGTGGCGTCGCTAAAGGACAAGCAAGGAAAGATGCACGATCTCATTGAGTTTCTGGAAACCAAGGAAAAGCAAGTCATGTACTTGGAAGAGCAAGTGACTCTCCGTGAGACGCAACTCGAGCGCGTCATGGCACAGTACGAGACGACTAAGTACCACCCGTCGGACAAAATGTACTTGGTACCATCGAAAGCCAGATGTTAAACCGGCCTAAAGCGGCACGCCCGCCCCCTATCTGCAAACGTGAAAAAAACAGTTTCAAACGTGAAAAAACCTGTTTCAAACGTGAAAAAAAAACTCATGGGATCCAGCTATATACCCCGTTCTCTACGTTTCTATCTTGAGCGTTTCTAAATGCAAGCAATCATGTCAAATTCATTTTTCACTAAAACCTGCGTCACTTAGTACCTTCCTATGCCCACGCGGCCCACGCTACATACGCTACACAAGTGACGTCCTCAAACGCTTCTCCCTTACGTTGCCTTCTCGTAGATGACGCGCTTTCCGGCGTTCGAGTGCTTAATTTTGTTCGAGATCATAGCACCTTTGCGACGCACAGGACGCGACGTGACCCCCAGCCCAAAGACGAGCGTGGCGATAAACAGCACGAGCAACCCGAGCACGAGCAAAATGGGCACCCAGAATGGAGCCGTGAAGAACGACGTGGCCAACAACGGGACGATCCAGAGCGGAAACGTAAAGAACGCCACCAGGCCCGCGGGAACAGCAACGGCAAGAAAGATCATGATCATGGTACCCGCCATGATGCTCAACAAAGCAGCGAGCGCGATACTGAGCTTACGGTGCTTCTTGGCAAAGTCCATAATGGGCATGAGTACATAGCGTGACACGACAGCGCATATCCCTGACACGACACCGCAAACCGTAGACACAAAGGCATCACGCGCATCCAGTAGCTTCGTAGTACGTGCTGCTGCACGGAAGGCCTTCCGTACAGGTGGGCCAAACCATACATCCGCAACCACCTCACCACGATTGCCATCGAGAGGAATGGATACTTGCTTCGGCTCGGTCGTGTACTTTTGCACAAGGTTAGTGACATCCAGTTGACCGGAACCGAGGAGCTCGTCACCGGATTCATTGGAATACACTTCAAACGTTAGAGTCGACTTGTCGCCCTGCGAACGGGCGTCATAGAAAAGCTCGAGCTCATTGTTCGAGCCCTCTTTCCATTCCGGATTCGTATTACCATAGAAGGCTGGGTCCGTCGTCGCCCACGATTTCGGGCTCGAGTTGTCCAGTTCCACCAGCACTACACAACATCCAAAGACGTAAGCATGCATTCATTACAAGCACTAGCTAGAGGGTAGCAAGCTAGAGGTAGACTCACCAACGGGATCTTGGCGCTTGCCAAATGTCATGGTGGCCAAGTTGGACGCCCGTAGCACTTTCACATGAATCGTGCCGTTCATCTTCTCGCTCGTGGAATAACTGAGCACTAGCTCTTCGGGGTTCTCTTGTTTGATCGTAGGCTCGGGCCCGTGAAGCTCGTCGTCGAGAGGGGCGTTGGAAGGAAGAGCTGGCGAAGGTGCGACGTCGCTGGTCGACGCACTGGAGGAACTATTGGTTTGTGAGGAAGAAATCGTGGCGGGAGAAGTCGACGGTGCACCTTCTTTCTGGGTTGAGCGTTTGATCTTCCGGGCCATATAACTTGTGGGAATGACGGTGGATTCTCAACTGGCGTATGAGTCCCCAGATCGTTCCCGTTAGAGGTTTCTGTGATGGGAAGGATATAGAAATCACTCACTGAGATGCTAAACTGTCGTTTACTTTAGCGTCGTTTACACAGAAAGACCCGTAATTTGAGGCTACGTTTCATCGTCAAAACTTTCTCGAACCCCTATCTATCATCGGCCGACGACCACGTGTCTCGCATGCACCGTTGGCCATCACTTCACATGTCAAGCCATTATTCTACATCCTCCAGATGCTGCTGTTGCACGCGCTGAATGGTGCACGCATCATGCACCAAAGGATGGAAGACCCTATCGCCATCATCATCCCCCGCGCTCATGTTGAAGTTACGGCTTCACATACCGATTTCATTGGTCAAAATAGTTTGTTCGATATTTAGGAAAACGATTCGACTGGTCGGTGACGGACGAACGAACGTCCGTCCGAACGGATCGATTGCTTGCCATTAATTACCGCGTTCGTACCATGCCCAAGGACAAGAAAAAGCGCGCGCGGAACGTGGGCACGGCCTCCGCGGCACAAAATGCGCTCGGACGTACGTTAGCGACGCCCAATACCCACCTGGGCCAACATTTTCTCAAGAATCCCATGATCGTGACGCAAATCGTGGCCAAGGCTGCGATTCGCGGCACCGACGTCTGTCTCGAGGTTGGGCCTGGTACGGGAAACATGACAGTCAAGCTACTCGACCAAGCCAAGCGCGTGATCGCGGTCGAATTTGATCCACGCATGGTCGCCGAGCTGCACAAGCGCATCCAGCACACGGACCACATGCAGCACCTGCAAATCATTCACGGCGACGTCATGCGTGTCCAGCTTCCATTCTTTGACGTCTGTGTCGCGAATCTTCCGTACCAGATCTCGTCGCCGTTTGTCTTCAAGCTCCTCGCCCATCGTCCCATGTTCCGATGCGCCGTGATCATGTTCCAGGAGGAGTTTGCCAAGCGACTCAGTGCCAAGTGAGTTTGCAACGCGTGGACGTGGTAGATAGGGTTGGAAGCAAAAAAAACACTAATCGGTTCTGATAGACCAGGTGACGAACTCTACTGCCGCTTGTCCGTGAACACGCAGCTCTTGGCCAAGGTCGATCAACTGCTGAAAGTCGGTCGCAACAACTTCCGTCCGCCGCCGAAAGTCGAATCGCGTGTCGTGCGGATTGAACCGCGCAATCCACCACCACCTGTGAACTTTACGGTTCGGACTCGAGTCGTTGGAAAGATCTATCAAGCGAGTGGAGCTCATGTATGAATGTTTTTTTTCGTTTTGCGTGGATAGGAATGGGACGGGATGATTAAAATTATCTTTAACCGGAAAAACAAAACCCTGCACTCGTGTTTTGTCACGAAAGCAGTGCTGAAGATCTTGGAGGAAAATTACAAGACCTACTGTTCCCTGAACGATGAAGTACGACGAAGAGCGTTTTTGGTGGCATGGGTGAGGTGTTGTATTTTTTTTTTATTTACTTGCTCTTCTCGTTGCGTAGCTTCCAGAAGGGGACATTGACATGAAGAAGATGGTGGAAGACGTGCTGGCGTGTGACGGGTTTGGCGAAAAGCGTGGGGCGAAGATGGACCAAGACGACTTTTTGCTGTACGTTCGGGGTAGTCTCTATGGTAGTCGCATATGTTTACCGTCTTGTTGCTGTCTGTAGCCTGCTCGAGCGGTTCAACGCTAGCAAAATTCACTTCGCGTAGAGTCTGCTGCTGCCCAAAGTTCTTGTTAATCGGTATATAGAAGCTACTAGTCGCTTGCTTTCATAATGTTCTCAGTTCCGTTTATGCAGTAAAGCGGTTGCTATTCCTGAATCGACACGTGTGCGGTAAGATGTACGATGAGCCTCTGACGTGATCGTTCTTAACTGTTCATACAGGAGCTTTCATTTCTAACGAAAGACACTAGCCTCGAAGAACAAAAAGGGTGGAGCATGGTACGTTCGAGAGCGCAGTAATCGCCATGATACTTAGGACAACAAGCGCAGCCTGACCAAATGCGCTCAAAAGACTGCAATCTTAACAGCAAGATTGGAACGAACAAACGGTATAACACCAGTAGTAGCAGCTACGAAATAGGTACAGCCGCTGGGATCGAGATGAAGTCCCCGATGGAGACTTCGACCGCATTCGTATCCGGAATCGACATCTACGGTCACGTTGGCACCGTCAGCGACACCGAGATGGTGACCGTGAGCGTGACTATGGCAAACCAAACGTGCATTTCGCGCTAAATCGGCTTCTCTTTGTTTTTCTGGTTTTGAGACGTATGACCCGCCTCTTGCCGACGAGCGAGCACAGCGTTAAAGCAGGGCAATGGGGACGATAAGCAAGACAGGGACGTAGTTGGTGCAGGAAGCAGCTTCAAGATGACGGTGAATCATTCCTGCGCATGAGTAATTCTACAGAAAGGGAACGAGAAGCTCAAGTATGAAGGAAAAAGCTTCAGCGGAGATGCAGGGAAGGGATTAAAGAGCACAAGAGTCTGTCGATAAGTTGCAGCTATTGAGCAAGTCGTCGACTACCATCTTCAAGTCCTCAAGGAGTAAGCGAATTCAACAAAAACAAGCACGTGTCGTCTCTGACGCCTACAACGTATCTGACACTGCTAAAATGCCTCTTGGTCAATCATGTGCTGCTGGTTCTGCGTCTGAAAAGGATGCAGAAGCTGAAATGAAGACCATAAAGACTGAGATGAAGCGTTCTATGGGAGGAAAAGAGTTTCGAGCTGCTGCCATGAAGACCAAAAGGATTGACTCAAGTTTCGGATGCAAGCCACGGATGGAATTCAAGGTATGTTGCCCCGTGGTGAAACACGTTGGATGTTAGCTTCTGGGTGAAACGTGGAATCAAACTTCACTAAGTTAGTGAACTCAAGGCTATCATCGTCTTATATTCGGAGACTAGTAAAGGATTGTGCGATAGAGTCATCTACTTGCGCCGCTACTATACTGGTATCTCCCGTGGCGTCTAATATACCTGCAAAGGTTGAAAGAGCACAACTTGGTGAGATGGAACCTCGTGCCGCTGAGTTGCAAGCGCAGCGATAGACGAGCTGGAGCGCGAGCGCCAAGCAAAGGAGGCAACTGCTGACGAGCAAAACGCAGAGCTGAAGGCGACAGCAGATTAATGAACGTGTAGGAGAAAGGAGCAAGCAAAGAAAGCCATATTGGAACTGGAGCGCTAGCTCGAGCTAGCTTCCAAGGGCCAACACTACAAGCAGTAACGTTGGGTTTCAGCAAGCAATTGCGTTGGTCACACAAGTGGAAAGCTTCTTCTCGTGGATCTTGCAGGTTCAGAGTCAAAGGCTCGTGCAGAAGGCTAGCGTTTGAAATAGGCACGGAACATTGACCAGCGGCTTTCGGCTCAGGACGATGTTATCTCTGCCGAGCGAACAAGCGGAAGCACGTGCCTTGTCGATACTCGACGCTGACGTACCTGCTTCAAGATGCTTTAGGTGGTTATTCAAAAACACCTGCGTTAGTCCTGGCCGATTACAAACAAGATGCTTTCTGCACGCTCAACTTGCTTCCTGAACGCGGCACTGACATGGGCAAAGCGACCTAAAACGTCGTTCGCTTTGCATAACTTCGTCAAAGACACCATAGCAGTTTACCCAAGTTTATGCCAATATAAAGTCCGTTTACCATAAACTGACCACTACCCCAAAAAAGCTTTCACGTCATGCAAACTACATTCGAAGGCTACGAGAAGAGTTCACGTACATCGAGGTGCTCATCTTCGACACCAAGAAGATCTCATCGCATCCGCCTATCAATATTCCGATTCAGATTCTTTTTATTCGTATTCGTCGGCTGCGTTTCTTGAGTGCTTTGAGTAGTATCCAGATTATTATCCAAGCCGTCATGTAACTGGCTATTGTCTTCATCGTGTCCGAACACCTTCTCAACGCCATTTGGCTTTTCAGTGCGGAGTCGCTTCCGTTGTTCCCCGGATCGTGGGGAGCTGAACTCATTTTTGTTCTTATCGCGCTTACGTAGCAACGGCCTTTGCTCAATATGATCAGAGACCTCCTTACTGGTACCAGCTTGAACCATTTTCGGATCACACTCTTCGCCCGCAGCACTTTTGATATCGGAACCTGCGTCATGGTCACTCTTAACACTATCCTCTTCGTCTTCTTCAGCAATAGACATGGCCTGCATTGGAGTAGGTTCAGAGCTTGCGGATCGCCGCTTACTTTTCAGAGGAGGTGATTTCATCATCTCAGCCTCCCTAGACATTCTTCCACTTGTGAGATTATTGGAGGATATGGAAGTCTGGAAATCAAACACAGCTTTCCACTTTGGGTCCAAATCTCCATTGTCAGGAATATCGCGAACTGTTTGCAGCCGATCCATGAAGTACTCACGCAATTGAACCAAGCTTGGATCGTCCAGATGCGACAGGTATACGCGCATTACTTGTAAGAATTCAAAATGGGTCGGTTGCTCCAGAGAAAAGCGGATACCTTCGCGTACAAAGCGCAAGAATGGCGCTCGTAATGATGCAGAAATTTTACCGACACCAAGCGATTGACTGAACCTTTTCGCTAGTTCTTTCAACTCCTGTTCGCTACTCTCTACTTTCTCCTCCAAATCTTCCTCCATAACCTGGTCGCTGGTATTGCCAGCTTTACCAGCATTGATTTCTTGCTTCCAGACGAGAATCGAGTTGAACATTTGCCGAAGCGCCGTCATTTGGATTTCTAGATAACGAACCGGAGCATCGCTTTTTACTTGTTTACCGAACGCTTTTACCACCTCAACACAGGACTTGCCACCTGACGTGAAATGCTGCAAAACTGCTGCAGCTTGATGTTTCTTGTTCGGGTTACAGAGAGAAACTCGGCCAAGCGCTACCAATAGCTCAGCTTTCCGTTGCTGCTTTTGTTTCCAATCAGAAATCATATCAATTCTCTCCTTTGCAACCTCAGGGTTATTTTTCAGCATACCATCTTCAAACTCCGGCTCTTCCTCCTCAGCATTATCCATTTCTTTTTCAAAGTACATTTGTGTAAGCAAAACCAGTACTTTGGGCAAATTCCAATCCAGTTCACTGTACGGTGCTGTGGCATCCCGAAACTTCTCGACAAATAAACACCGTGTATCGCAAAACGTTAAGAATGCGAAACGTTGGACATCTCTCACATAAGCTGCCACATTCTCGTGTTCAAACTCAATCTCTTCCATCGAATTCAACGAACGAAGCTCAAGCAAGTCATTATTTTCCTTGTGCTCGCCAGCTGTATTGGTTCTTGCCAAATGCATCCCAAGCGTACAAATCAACGCATTCTCAAGCGTGGATCGTAGTCGGCACACTTTTTGAACTTGACACTGGATGATTGGGTCAGCCATTGGCTCACTTTTGTGGCTCATATTATCTATGGAGTTCCGTTTCTTTGCCTCTTCAATCGCTTTAAATACTGGTGACGTGATCCACAACAAATCGGAATAAATAATCGCCAGAGCGTGTTTGATGATGTCAACATTCGCAAATCCTTCGTGCAATTTAGAGACCGACTTCGTGCGCGAACACAATAAATTCTCCATCGCCGTTACAAGTTTGTCGAAACGCTCTTGCTGCGCAGTCGCGAGATCACTGTTTTCTGGACCAGCTGATAAGTCTGGAGGAAGATACTCACGCAGATCAAAATATCTCATTAGACATTTAAGCCGACATAAAGCGACGCAGAGGGCGTACTCGACGTCAGATATTTCATTAACCGCTGGAGTATTAGTTTTTTTCCTCGTGTGTCTCATTTTCGTAATCTTGTCATTGCCAATAGTAGCATCAAACAATTTCATGTCGGATGCTAATAGACGGTCAATTTTGTTCATGGTCTCCTCAACTAGCTCGTGCATAATCACTTCGACTTCCCTTTTGAGCGAGGCATGCTCGGTTCGAAGCATGTGCGATATCGAAAGTGACAAACTCGAAAGCAGCCCTTCTTCCGTGTGCAACAAAAATGCGTGCTTCAGCTTCTCAAGAAGCTCCTTAATATGACCGCTTTGATGACCAATTACATCACTTTTCAGCGATAGCATTGGAATTAATCGTAAAAGCAACGGCAGTTTATCCAAATCAGCTTGGTACAAAAGAAATAGACTCGGAATATCTTTACAGTATGCCACAGTTATCTCTTCCTACGGTTGGTAAAGCAATCACACCTCTTTTAGAGCTTAGCTCCCATACAATTCAGAAATAATACGTACTTGCAACTGATCAGGCTTTCGTTTTGCAGCGGCAATTCCTCCACGGTTTGAAGTATTTTTAACAAGTTTGCTTATGGATGCAACGAGGAGTCGTAACAATATGGTCTGCTGCTTGCTACTTAAATCTGGCGCACTCTTATCCACTAAAAGTAAATCGGTCATCAGCCTCCAGTCCTGAATAACAACTACAAAGCAGATGTCAGTGGCATTCTAACTGCTTTACGGGATCTTAAGCTTACGGCAATCATCTAGTCCCCAAAATGCATCAACAAGCGTCTCAACCGCACTTTCTGGAACATCATGATTGTTAATGTATTCCTCGGCAAATTCTGTCAACGCAATTGCTTGAGTGTTGAGCTGTTCCTTCTTCAATTGCGCGCTCTTTGTTTTTGAGACTGCAACGCCAAATGCATCATATTGAAGACAAACGAACTCCGCAGCAGCTCTGCGAATATTTTCTCGCTGAGCATCAAATACCAGTTTCTCCACAGGTGAGAGGTCCACGTCAGAGCTAATTAGACTATGTTTGTCAGCTGCAATTAGAAGATGGATGCTTGCCTCCACAACAGCAGCGTCAACGTCGTTGCAAAGCTCCAAGAAACGGGGCATGAAGCGAGAATTAAATAGCTCCAATCTTTCCGTAAATGCGTCATTCTCGTACAACTCGCACAAAATCTCAACCACCTCAAGACGAACTAAGGCTGATTTATCACTTAGAAGCCAGCCAAGATATTTCACGAAATTGTCCTTCAAGAAATGATCAGGTAGAGTGATGATCCAGTGGCCCAGACTCTGCATGCTTACCGCACGTATCTCTGGCATCACGTCGCGATACCGGTGCACCACTACACCGGTGAATATTAAATTAACAAGTTTCAATACCTGCTCAAGCCGATCTTCAGACAGCGCTTTAATGTCCTTCAAAACGGCCATTTTCTGCAAATTTGTGCTATTTTTCCCAGCACTAGGGGAGCTTATCTCTGCGCTTAATTGTCGCGTTGAAATCGCTAGTTGGTTAGAAATACTTGCCGCTACATGCACTAAGGCATTGCTCATTGCTAAGACGGCAACAGTTGCGGTGTGCCTTATTGGCCGAAGTTCGGAGCTGGAAACCAATTAACGTTAACTAGAGAACTTTCACCTAGACACGAATATGCACATAAATTACCTTGACAAGGTAGTCAGCCAGTCGACAAAGTTGCTTGCGACGTTAGATGTAAATAAAATCTCGCTCTCATAGCACTCCATCACAAATACATCCCAGAACTCTTCGAAATTTTGCTGACACTTTTTCATGCTTCGTCCGCGAGACATTAACAAATACTCTCCATTTCCGCTTTCAAGGTCCTCAAGGACATGATTCACCATCTCTCCCATATCAAGTTGAGCTAGGGGCTCCGTGTCGGGAACGCATTGATTGGATCCAAAAGCCTAGGAATAATACGCGAAATAGATAATAGTGACTATAACGTTCCGACTCGGCTTGTGCGCAATCGGTTCCCACCTGCATCACTACATTAAGCACTTCTCTCATAGCCGCTTCGTCGTCCTCTTCAAAACGACCACGCCATTTAGTCAACACCTTCTCCAAAGACGCCTTGCCACTCTTGATTGATTCTATGTCGATAAGAATGGAACAACGTTGAGCGCCACGCAAATCCAGCGTTCGAACATTTCAATAAACGCACCATAGAGCGACACGTCACGTGTGTCATCATTTCCTGATGTTAGTACGTCTTCGTTGTCTTCGGTTGGTGCACTTCTCTTAGACCTTTTTTTCGGTCTATCTGCCGATTTTACGCTCCGTGCTTGACTCCACGGTGATCGCTTCCGTCTATGGGTATTTACTTTTGGCACTTTGGTGCCAGGCGTCCGCGGCGTACTACGCGTGTCCTTAGATCTTGCAATCTTCGACTTGGACGGTTTGAATTCCTCGTCGTCTCGATCCGGTCCACTATCACTAGATACGTGAATGGGTCAGAATACACGATATTTACCAAGTTCAAAAGGAATGAGAGATGACGGCGCAAATGCGCCCATGACCATCATTGCTGTTTGCACTGACATCAGACCACGCGCTTACCTGCTATCATCGCCTTGCCCATTCGTGAGCAACTCGTCGCTCGCCCCCACCTCTTCTTCAACTTCTTCATTGCTAACGCGCGTGTCTTCCACCTGGTAGATTGGTGTCGGCTTACGCCGCACGCGAGAACTACAACGCGCAGTCATGCTGCTGTCCAGTGCGGAATCCTGCTTTTCAAAGGGCAATCACTCTTTTGAAGGACAACACACAATATAGGTCACAGTTGGATTGCTCTTATAAAGGGATTCGTTTAATCCCTTGTAGTAGGTAGATTAGGTTCATTTTATTGGTCGATATTCGTTGCAAGGAGTGATCTCCAGTCAATTACGCTGCGAAAAATGAAGCCGACACACGATGATGGCCTAGTGATGACTATTGCGTCAGATGACGAGTTATCGGACATAGAGGATAGTTCGGAGTCAGAGCAAGAAGAGGACAAGGAGCTCAAGGGCTCTGTGGTCAGTCACGAGCAAATCGTTGAACGGGGACTGGATTCGAAGCAGGAGAGTGAACTAGCTGGAGACTTTGAGTTCGACGATGGTAGCTCGTTCAGCGCGTCCGGTGGAAGCTCTTGGGATTTCGCGGCGGCCATTTCGCGCATCGAAAAAGAGGAGAATCGCCTGCCGATGGTCACCAAGCGGACGTCTATTCAGGCCAAGATCGACCAAAGACGGAAAGAGAAGGAAATGGAAAAGCAGGCCAAGAAAGAGAAGCAAAAGAAGAAAACAAAGAACAAAATCGATACGGACGAGACTGATAGTGAAAAGGAACAGACTGAGGTCGACGAGTCGAGTGGTACTGAGGACGAACAGCACGATAAAGCGGATCCTTCTAGTGATGAAGAGCAGCAAAAGATTGAAGAAGATGATGTAGTAGTGGAGGAAGAGCGCCTTCAATCGGCACTAAAAGACAGTAAAAAAGATCAGCAGTCTCGTGAAGAGCTGGTCGATGCTCTTGAGAAAAAAAAGGCTGCCGAGTTCTTCGAGTCAGACCCGTTTGCAGCGCAGGAATTTGCCAAGACCAAATTCGAGACGTTTGCCGACCTTAAGCTGTCGCGCCCAATCATGCGCGCAATCTCACACATTGGTTTTGAAAAGCCAACTCCTATCCAACAGCGAGCCATCCCCATTGCGCTCACGGGTAAAGATATCTGTGCTAGTGCTCAGACGGGTAGTGGTAAGACTGCCGCGTTTTTGTTGCCCATTCTAGAACGACTACAGTTCCGTTCGCGTCGCGTGCAGATAACGCGTGTAATGATTATTTGTCCTGTTAGAGAGCTTGCGACACAATGTCAGTCAATGTTTGAGCAATTGGCGCGTTTTACGGATATTACGATCTCGCTAGTGGTTGGTGGTTTGCCTTTGAAGGCTCAGGAAGCTGAGCTGCGAAATTGTCCAGACGTTGTCGTGTGTACGCCCGGCCGTATGATTGATCACCTGCGTAACTCCAAGAGTGTTCATATGGATGATTTAGAAATTCTGGTACTGGACGAAGCGGATCGACTCCTTGAGTTGGGCTTTACAGAGGAAGTGCAGGAGCTCGTTCGTATGTGTCCGATCCAGCGCCAGACGATGTTGTTCTCTGCTACGATGACATCGAAAGTTGACCAGCTAATTGAGCTTTCAATGAAACGCCCTGTGCGAATTAGTACTGATCCTTTGTTCGATATGGCCAAGCACTTAGTGCAGGAGTTTGTACGTATTCGTCCAAACCGTGAAGATGACCGTGAAGCCATTCTGCTCGCATTATGTACGCGTACATTCCGCACAAACACGATTGTGTTCATGGAAACAAAATCACACGCGCATCGAATGATGATCATTTTCGGTCTTGCTGGTATCAAGGCTGCTGAGCTTCACGGGAATTTAATGCAACGAGAGCGTCTCGAGGCGCTGCAAAAGTTCCGCGATGGTGACGTGGACATTCTTCTCTGTACAGACATTGCTGCGCGTGGTATTGATGTGCGGGGTGTGCACGCCGTCATCAACTATGAAATGCCCAAAGACATTACAACGTATGTTCACCGTGTTGGCCGTACGGCTCGAGCAGGCCGCAACGGTCGTGCTGTTACGCTGACGAGCGAGGCTCGTCGTTTAGTGATGAAACAAGTGTCACGTCATTGTAAAGGGTTTGTGAAATCTCGAGCCGTGCCTGACCCTGTCATTGCTCAATGGAAGGCTCGGATCGAAAGCATGCAAGATGATATAAAGCAGATCATGCACGAAGAGACGGTGGAGAAGCGTATGCGCGAAGCTGAGAAAGAGGCTACCCGCGCCTCGAACCTTTTGAAGCATCATGACGAGATCAAGTCCCGTCCCGCGCGCACGTGGTTCATGTCTGAGAAGGAGAAGAAAATTGTAAACGAGCGGGTGGAGAACGAACGTCGTGCCAAGGAGGAAGGTGAGGAGAGTGCTGAGACTGGTGACTCCATGTCACGTGCGAAGAAGCTAAAGCTCATGAGTCACAAGAAACGTCGACTCTTTGAAATCCGGGAGCGGGAAGAACGGATGCTCCTGGACGCTGAGCGAGCAAAGGAAGGCGAAACGGGCAAGGCGAAAAAGGGGGCTGTGTTTGCGTCAATGCACGTTGCTGGTGCGGCCAAGCGTGCGAAAAAGGCTCAGCAGGAGTCGGCCCGATCGCGAGAAGACGAGTCGATCGCTGAGATGCACGAGCGCAAGCGCCTGAAGCGCGAAAAAGCTCGTGCCGCTCGCAGCAAGCATGGGTCGAGTGCATTTGACCAGGACATGACGCGAGACGGTACGACGACGCACCGCGATGCTCAAGCAAGGCAAAGTCCATTCGAGTTCAAGGAGAAGATCACGGACTACAAAAAACACGCCAAGAAAGGCTCGGGCTCGTTCAAGTCCAAGGCAAAGTACAAGCGGCGGAAATAGGTGTGTGTGTTTTAGAAATAGGGAGTGGATGTCTTTCTAATGCCGAAAAGAGTACGAGCGTCTGCGAAACGCTACATGTGGACATGGACAAAAGAAAGAGCTGGACCACTAAAATGCAGCATATATATTTTCATGTGCCATGCTTATGCTCTCTCTCAGCCAAAGCCAAAGCCCTCGGACCCTTCACGAATCGCGAGGAGCAGGCATTGCTTCAACTTGTCCTCGCTCTCATACTCTGGTAAATCCAACTGATTAAAACTGCAGCACAACAAACAACACAGTCGTGTAAGCAGTTAGTTGCACAATAAAAGGCATCACCTCAGTTGCACAACGCGAACTCACCATGTATGTGCGGATGGTAACGCGCTATTGTTCCCAAAAGCCTTGTGAATGTTGAATTTCTGTGTCCCACGCATCCCTTCGAGCGCTTTAAACCCTTCGAGCGGCACCTTGGACGTGCCCGTGACGAATTGCAAAAAGAGCGCGCGTTCTTCATGCGTAAACGAGTACAAAACGTTCCAGAACCAGCGAATGACCGCGTCCGTGGGCTTGTAGTTGGCATACTCGGTATTCGCCTTCAAGTCGTCAATATCAATCTCGGGCATGCCCGAGATGAGCAACTCGAGCTCGTTCTCGTTAAAAATGGCAATCAACTCGGGCGGCACCAATTGGTGAAAGCCCTTTAAGAACGCATCAATCTGTTGCCGGATCCCCGTGGCCATGCGATGGTGCGTAATGAGCTTGACATACTCCATTTTGTTTTCGTCCGTCACGTGCACATGCCTGCCATTCGGGATCAAATCGACCACTTCCACTTTGCCAAAGTTCGCCTGTTCCGCCGAGAACGAGAGTTCGAGCCCTAGCTCCGCGATCGAGTTGTCCAGGATCGAGTGCAGATTCCGATAGTATTCCGGGTCAATGGCTTCCATGTCGTGGTACGAAATGGGTAACTGCAAAATGTGCTTGTAGAACGAGCGGGTGAAGTGCGCATCAAGAAGTTGACCATCGGCAACGGCCTTGCCGAGCACTTTGCCCACAAATTCAAAGTAGCTTAAATGATCCTTATTCACGTACGAGAGAGGATTCGGCTGGAACGTCGGCGAGTCCGCGGCTGACGTGAAGAGCACGTAATTGGGATTGAACATCTCGCGCGCCAAAATCATATACCACTCTCGCGTCACGCCCCCCGCATCAATCCCTTCTTCTCCGGTAAACGAAATGTGCAGCTTGCGTCGTAATTCCGTACCGCTGCGCATACGTAAAGCATAATACGAGTCTTCAAAGATGTGATCACGACGCACAGGGATCCGCACAGAGGAGCTCCCACCACCATGATTGCGCAGTGCGGCTTGCCGCAGCCGCTTCATGGCGTTATGGAAGTACGTGCGTTTATTATCAAACGCCAAGTACGCGCGACAGCGAGGAATCTTGATCAGAGCAGCCAAGGACGTGTCCAAGAGTGATGGCTTCTCCCGTACGAGTAAGTTCAAAAGCACGCGATTCGACTCGACAAAATTCACCAAACGCATCGTTTCATTGGCCTCCGACGTTGACGAGACGACCGACGAGCTGCGTCGGAGCGCACTCGATGGCGACGCTTTCATCTCTTTCGCATCCATGAGTGCCGTTGCATCCGCACCATCGAATCCACCAGCACTCAATGCTGCCACAACGGCTTCTTCTCGCTCCGTTGAATCCGGTACGCGCAACGACATGGACGCAGCATCACGTGCATTCACAACGAAAAACGCTTCCACCATGGGAAGGAAACGTGCCAAAAGCGCTGCCATGGCACATGATGCCCCTGCACTCTTGCCTTCAATCACAGTGCCCTCGACATCGTCTCCTGCCACCCCAGTCTGATCCTCAGTAGGAGTCGCCAAGGATGGTGACGCAGTGGCTACAGCACCAGAGACACTGGTATCTTGATCCTCGAGCCCACCCTTCGCACGCGCTTCAGTCAAAGCCAAGCTTAGAGAATCCCATAACGGGTCCAGACCAATGGTTTGGCAGCATTCAGTAAATTGTACAGTGTTCTCGCACACATCGGACAGCGAATGGAGCAGTCGTAGCAGCTTGAGCTCGTCTTGAGCCGACGGTAACACTGCTGCCGACTCAAACCCGACGCGTTTAGTTGGTAGCTTCTCTTCAACGTTCACATCCATTCGGGCCAGTGCCATCGTGTGGCGTACAATCGCAGACAGAATCAGCTTACGGTTACCACTCACGTTATTTAACAACTTGAGCACTGCAAGTGTGCGCTCCTGCATCTGTGGCGTGCATAAGTCCATTACCAACACCGACACGATTTTGCCCATCCGCGCCTCGTCCAGCTCTACCGCTGGGACTGCAACCCACTCCCCATCGCTCTCGGGAGTACTTGCTTCACCTTCAGCTTCGTCCTTCTCCTTGTCCTCACCATCCAGCTTGTTCACTCGTTCGAGTGGTGCCAACACAAGCTCCAGTAACTCGAGCAGCGCATCCAAATTAGTGCCATTACGGTAGACTACCGGCAATGCCAACAAGTCCATTAAGACAGCCACACCGCACTCCGACGTGCTTTCTCCATTGGAAGCACGAATCATCCCGTGAGCTTCGAGCAACTCTACTGAAAACCGCGGGTTATACTTGGCAAGTGAGACCAACACATGTAACATCCGGTTCACCACTTCCGCAGGTATCGCTGATCCTTTAATCGTATGATTCCCAGTAATACCACAGCCATACATGACTGTTGGTGGAAATTTTGTCTTGTCACTTTCATCCTTGTCATCATCGGATTGATTACCGGGGATTAAAGGATCGGATAGTGGCAACGAAACGATCTGCAACAAGTAACGCCGAAGACTGCAGCGTGTCAATGGATACATGCAGATATTCGCAAGCAGTCGCTGGAAAACACGATTTTGAATGACCGACTGCGTCATAAACAGTAGCCGCAGTAAGCCACGCAAGCACCGATCGTCAAAAATGCGCTCGTCAGCCTCCTCTTCCTCGTCCTTTTCAACATGTAAATAGCCTTTACGCGCCTTTGAGCTCCACGTTCCGGGTCGATTGTCGCGCCGGTTGCTACGGCGTCCTCCTAGGATGTCATGCATACGAGAGCGTCGACGGCTACCAGGACTATGGGAGGTTAACATACGCCGTAGAGTTGGCCGATTGAACAGCTCGTCCATGTCTCTTGCACCAGTGCTCCCGCCTCGCTCTCCTGCACCACGATCGGGATATGTTAAGCGAAAAGCGGCGCGTTCACGCAAAACCGTGGCTTCCGCACGAACTTGTGACGGCAGTGTCTGCAAAAACGTGTCGTCGCACGTGACCAAGATCTCTTCGCGTAATTCTGGAGCTAAGGATGCCACAAAGGACGCATTATCCATTTCTTGGGCACGAGACGTGTCTGCCATCTCGGCGCGGGCAGCAGCTTCGCGTTCGCGCCGTTCATTTTCCAACACTTCTGCACGGATATCGGGAGGCAACGCTTCCAACGTTTCTCGATCAAAGCTCGAGTTTGCCATATCCAAGTCCATTTGTGACATACTTTCCGAGTGATGCTCCGTCGCCGAATCACTCGGAACATTTGCAGCTTCCGGAGCTACCGGTGCACTCTGCGCTACAATTTCGGCTTGCATATCCAAGGGCAACGACGCAAAGACTTCTGCATCCATTCCTTCAGGGCACTGATACTCCTGCTGCGGCCGATCAATCACCAACTCTTGCGTAGCAGCTTCAAGCAACGATGTCTGTGTCTCTGCGAGTGATACCTCCTCCGACTTGGACTCTCCTTCGACGGTCCTCACACGAGTCCGGCTCTCACTGGTGACCGCCTCGGTAGAAGTAGCACCAAAACTCGATAAATCCAGCGTAAAGTTCATCATCGAATTCGACGTATTTGATGTCACGGTCGTTGCTGCTGGAACTGGTGGTGGTGCTCCAGAGTCCGAGCCACTTGCAAAGGAAGAAGTCACTCCACTTCTAGTCTCGTGCCTCCCAGTGACATGTGTTGCCTCCACGTCAACAATATCCACATCGCCATCAGATTCCAGCGGAGATCGTAGCAACGAGGTTTCTCCAAGAGAACTGGTAAGTTCCAGAACGGAAGCTGCTTCAATCGTTGCGTCGGATCGATTGTCATTATTCGCTAACGTGTCGCTGTCGCGAGCATCAGCTTGTGTCCTACCTTCACTTGCAGCAGGCTCCTCTGCTCGCAAATTCCCGGCAGACTCACGGTCTTCCATTATATCATCCACTACTCCTTCTTCCTGATGGGCAGCTGCTTCTACCTCTGCTCGCCGAGCATCGGACGTTATTGCAGGTTCCTCGTCATCGGCACAAATTCGCGTCAGCTCTTGCTCAAGGCGTGATGCCACCGATCTCACATCAACATTGCGACCGAAAACGACTGGACCCGAAACGACTGAAGTCGAGCCGAGACCACCAATGATATCGCTACCACGATTGCTGAGTCCCCGTGTTAAATCCACACCAACGAAAACATCACCAAAAATTTCCCGATCCCCTCGTCGTAGACCATGCCGCTGGTTTCGAGAGGATAAATTCGACGTGGGAATGTCCAGTGAAAACTCACTCAGCAAGTTTGACACAGCCGATAAACGATTTATTCGGCTGGGTGGTCGTCCCCGTCCTAGTGTACCGCGCTGCAAAAAATCACGTCCCAGTGCCAGCCGCGATCGGCTTCCACCCTGCGGTAACTGCGTCTGAACTTGGTCCGTCAGCTCTTGCAGCTCACGCAAAAGCGACGAATGACCAGAAAGAGAAGATCGACCGGACGTGCGCACCAACCCATTCGCATCTACCACAATCGCGTTCCAACGTCCACGCGTTTGCAGTAATGGATGGGCAGCCAGGCTTGAACCCAATGGATCGATTCCAATACTGCCAGTGCGATTCGGCAGACGTTCGCGACGTAATCGATCCTCTCTACCAACTGCATCGAACGAATCAAATAGAAATTCGTCATCGAGCACATCTGGTAACTCTTCAATGTATTGCAACAGGGAAGTCGCCATAGTACCGGAATTGCTCCCCAATTGGCTCTGCAGACCTGGTATAGACACAAAGAATTCGCTTTCACTACCCACCCGACTTCTTAGCGCTACCGGATCGGATCGGGCGTCACTGACGTCCGCCTCGTCCTCTACGTCACCAAATGTCAATACGTACGTCTGTCCATTCGAGCTAGAACCTATCCCATTACTACTAGTACTGTACAGACCAAGCGCATCGCGCATCGACTCCACAAGTCGATCACCCGAATTTCGTGTTTGTTGGCTCCCCTCGCTAGTATTGTCACCTGATCTAGAAGTTCGATCACTAGTAAGACGCACGCGACGTCGTTGTTCCTCAGCAAATGCAACCTCGTCTTCCAAGATGTTCAAGTAAGAAAATTCCTCTTCGTCCGCTTCATCTAGTGAATCCAGAACCGACAGCTCAGAGTCGAGAGATCCCCAGAGACGGTTCGAAGACGTGCGACGACTGGATCCCTGACCTCCTGAACGACGAGACATGTGTAAATGCTGGTGCTCCTCGAAGTCATCATCTTCATCCTCGTCCTCGTCCTCGTCCTCGTCCTCGTCATCGTCCTCGTCATCGTTTTCGTCTTCATCTTCATCCTCATCTTCATCCTCGTCGTCATCTTCATCGCCTTCCTCAACTTCTCCACCATCTGTCGAATTATCAGAAACACTGCTGCGATCGCTATGATCTTCTTCGCTGTGCTCTTCATCTCCATCATGCATCTCGTGATCGTTAGTTGAGAGCGGGGATCGCATTGAAACGTCGTCATCGTCTTCTTCATGCAGCGGATAAAAGCCAATCCCCACTGCTTCACTGGCTTCACTATCTACTGCCATGCTGCCATCTCGAGTCATCCCCTCCGATGTAAGTTGAGTTGCATCTGAAGTGACCATTGTCAACGGCTGTGTTTCTCGTTCCAACCGAAGATCAGTCTGCTCTTGATTGCTTCTCGGTACGACAGCGTCACGTAAGATTTCGTTTCGTTTCTTTAGCAACCGCCGTATACGGTGTGTCACAAACGAACGTGTCAGCGTCGATAAAGGCCGAAGCAGCATGGAACAGGTGGCGAATGCCAATGGATGCGTCAGATCAACTTTTCGCAGAGCTTCGGCTAAAAGCGTCACAAATGAATGTTTGCCCTTTAAGCCACCTCCCAGTACAACCTTCTCCCACGCAAATCCTTTCGAAGATCCCTTTGGCCACAATATACTCATGATCAAACCGGACCAAGCGTGCACATAGCTTAGAGCTTGTTCGTCGCGAACACTCAAGTCACAATTCTTTGTCGACGAATTCACCCCATGACTCTGCGGCCAATCTTGAAGCAATTGAACGAGTTCCAGAATAACAAACTTTGGCCCTTCCCCAGAATGGCTCCCAATGCTCACTAACAGTCGATGCGCATTGTGTACACGCATTCGTGTACGAGAATCGACGAACGATTTCACGTCCGCAACAAGCATATCATTGTCGCCACTCCCAAGTCTGTTGTTACCATAGTATCCTTCCTCCTTTAGCGTCTTTCGAGCTGCCACGAACCGGCAAAGCTCAATGGAGGGCAAGAACTCGCACATGACCAGTCGTATGAAGCTCACAAGCTCTTTATACATGTCAGCATCACCTTTCGCCTTGGCCAAAACTGTCGCACATGCTGGAAAGTGAGTGATCAGATGCACCAGTAGCTGCAAATACACACCCACACAGATCCCTTCAGAGGAACCTTCGTTCTCGTCACTTAAGGCCAGTGGCTGTTTCGTCGCCTGCTTTTCAACGGACCATAAACGATGGATACGAAAAATTATCTTGTGCACGATCACGCGAGCATGGTGTTTGTGATACTTGGGAAACTTATGGAAGCTTTTTGTTTCACTGGTTGCACTCTCTTGAGCCACGACTGGCTGAGGAGTCTGTGCCCTTGATGTATCATTAGTGTTGGTCTTCTCCGGTCTTGGTACAACATATGTCCGACCAGAGTCGGTCCTTTTGAGCTGGACGGTATTCTGCAATGCTTTAAGAAACACATCTTCATTACGCGCTGCAAAGTAAACGACTTCCGTCAACAACGCCACCGGCGTAATACGCATTTGATTGGGCGAACCGAATCGTGCAGACAGCTTGGTAAACGCTCGTCGAATTTTGTCTTCCATCCTGCGTTCTAGCACTTCCGGTGATTCTAATACTTGGGACAGCAACGTAGACGTAAGCTCTTGGTAACTAGCGAAAAAAATACTTTCAGGAACATCCAACACAGCATCAAAACCCCCATTTTCCCAAAACAACAATGCCAAATCGTAATTTAATGTCAAGTGCACAAACAGCTGCCAAATGGCATGAGCTAACGCCTTCGTGACATTCGTTGACATTCCTTCTTTTGCCCGCTGTAGCATTTGTAAACATACGGTAACCAGTTGTTGCTCGAAGTTCGCGATTTTTGTATGCTTCTTGATATCATTGTCATCGCTGCAGCTACGCTCATTTCCACTCTCATTCTTTACAAAATCATCAAACGAGGCAGAGCCCACCGTTAATAATGGCTTAGCTGCCGCTCCAGCGACTATGGCGTCAAAAACCAAAAGCACTGGGGTCCACGACACCTTCAAGCTTCTCGTTTCAGAGGTTATGTCGCTCGTGACGTGAGCCAAGAGCTTTCCGATACATGAAGGCGGTTGAAGTTGTAATACCGCCCACGACTCAGAATCCAGCTGAAGCACGAGCGCTAACAGGTGGCTTAGCATCGTCAAATACTCGTCTCCACCAGACTTACCTTCATCAAAATAATCTAGGATCGCAGTATTCAGACGCTGAATTACCAAATCACGGTCTTCATTCGAGCGTAAACTTAAAAAGCTGAAATGTTGTGCAATTGTCGTGACCAGATTTTGACTCGGGTACAATTTGCTTGAGTCTTCTGCATCTTTCACATGTGTCACGTTGTCGCTTTGTTTTTTTGTGGCTTGAACACGTAGAATTTGAAAGCACACGGCCTCAAAATTATCGCGCAACGAGCAATACAGCGTCTGTAAGTCTTCTTTCATCTCTTTTCCTCCCGCTGCTTCTTTCTCTTGGCATAAATTCACAGCTGCCGAAGCACCACCGTCATTCTGTGCTACACTATGTTGTGAGTCATCAATCGCGTCGTCCTCGTCCTCGAGGTGACGTAAAAGCCATTCCATTGCCAGCTCCACATTGTTCACTTGAATTTCTCGAAGAGCTCGTAAAACCCGAGGCTGTGAAAAGCCCATATAAACCAAACTCTCGACAAGCTCACTGTCTGGATCAAACGATTGCTCCTGACTACTTCCTCCAATTGCAGACAAGTTTCCTTCACGACTTTCGTCCAAAAGTGCTCTCCGTAGAGCCAAAGCTTCGCCATCGAGCTCAGAGCTCGTGCTGTCGTGGGTACTACGACTAAAGCCTAAGACTTGCCGACGGTCTGAACTACTTCTCTCATTTTCGTCTTCGTATCTAGCCGCTTCATCATCCTTATCCACGCGATTCTTTAATATCGTCACAGCAATAGGCATCACCTCCGTCATCCACAAATCTACTGGCAGAGAAAGAAATCTAGGGGTTTTCCAGATTGAAAGTAGCGCTCTCACGCACATACCGTGTAATCGTAAGGATAGTCTTCGAAGTTGAAATGGTGCTCCATTTGGTTCCCCTGCATCGTCACCATTAAGCAACGCAGCCGTCAACGGTGACGCCGACAAGGCTTCCAGGTTAGACAGCTTCCGTAGAATACTTGTTGCAATGTGAAAAGACGTTAACGCCATTTGTGAGGGCTTAACACTAGAAGACTCGCCACTTTCGAAAGAACCGGTAAGGAACCGCTCAACGACAATCATGATCATATCCATTACACTTGAGGCTGTTACTCTCTGAGCAGTGGCACTCGATCCAATCGTTTTGCCAGACTCGACAGATTCCTGTTCTCCAAATTCATCAGTTTGAATCAAATCGACACCAATATGCGATGAAATATGAGGGGAGGCCACAAGTACAATCTCCAGCATGTCATTGCTTTTCTTTGGCTTCATTAGCTCCACAAGCAAAAGCGTGTTCGCGTGCTTCTTCTTTTCTGCAAAGAGCACAGCTGCAATCGTCTCTAAGAGGAACGTAAGGTAGTACTGCTGCACGAATGGATTTATCTTTGCCCCACGACTCGGCGTAACGGCACACAAAAGTTCTTTTTCTAAGAGATACGCAGTTGTCCGAGCTAGCGCTCGCGCATGCGGAGCTAGGGGCACCACGGTATCGTCTCCTCGTCGATGTTGCGCTGGAGCCGATAAGAAAACCTTACTGTGTGCCATCAAGAGACCGCGCACACTCATGGAAAATCGTAAAAAAAGCATCGAACCCGTTTTCCACAGGCGTGAACCCCGACTCCTGCTCTTAATCTCGACAGCAACGTTTTTTTCCACTTCCGACCCTTGAGACGTTTTCATGATAGTGTCCAGGCCACTGTCAGCTAGCTTCTCTTCTACCTCACCCTCTGTAAACACTCTTTTCTTCTGGTGAAGCGCCGCGAGTTTCGCCCGTTCCAATTGGATTTTCTGGTCGAGGCCAATCAAACGCGTGACGAGGTTTACGGTATAAAATCCCGTGTACTCAGCAAATACCCTCCGACTTAGCATATGAGTATGTGCAGTTTCCAGCGTCCAGGTGAACAAGGAAATAAGCCATTCCAATACAGTCAAGATGTGAAGATACTCTCGTAAGAACGCAACAGTATCTGCAATGGAGTCGGTACTGCCGCTCGTTTCGTGTACACTCTTTAACTCTTCCATATCGAGATCTGGAAATAAACTCAGCACCCCTTCCGCACCCGCCCCACGCCGAGATAGAATTCCGTCTTCAATTTTTGTGAGTTTACTCATGTGCTTATCCAGCTTGCTAATAATTTCTTCGAGAAGATACGTAGGTTGCTGGGATGCATATGAACGAAGCGTAAGTGTGATCGACTGCATCGCTGGGTTAAACGTTGGCGTGACTTCAAGTACCCCACCGCGAGAGGTGTCCTTGATCGGTACAACATTTTTCGGGAGCAAATACGAGCTCGGCAAAATGCGCTTGTAAAGTTCGAATAGAAGATCGATGCCTTCCATGTGCGCAAAATACTCGGCATGCTCCGATTTTGACAACAAGGGCTCTAACATATCTGCCACGTGTGTCGCCATCCGTGTTAAAATACCGGTAGCATTATTCACGACAGTTTCCGGTAACGATGACGTCGGTGAAGCACTTTCCTCGCCAAAGCGAATTACTTTCTTTAGCGCATGAATCGCGGCATGGATAGCAGCATCCTGGAAGCTTGGGACGTGTCGCATGAGCTCAAAAATACCGGCACCAAAGACAGCTGCTGTATCGCCCTGGAAACAATAATCCTTGGATTCGTCTTCTGTGTACTGGGGAAGAGCAAAAATATCCATTAAGTTGTCCAGTGGCTCGAATCGTGCGACTTTTTCCGCATAAGACGTTGTAAGACAGAGGGAATTTAGCACTGTTGGCACAATCGTCAGCAACTCACTCGATGGCGGCAAAAGAATCTGAGATGGATAAAATTCCGCAATATTCCACCGCGTGATTGTTTTCAAGAACGCGTCGGCCAAGCCGGCAGCATGGACGTGGTTTACACTGCTCGGATCGTTGTTGATGATATCAGATACCACACCGGCTGTCTGAGCAAATACAACGGGTCCAAAGATATCCACATTGGACAGAAGTTGGAGTAACACCTTGCTGAGAACACTTCCTTCCCGAATAGCACGGCTAGTAGCTCCTGCACTCATTACACCTTGAGAATGAAACGAGGTTGACAACGACGTCAAGATGGCGAGCAAGAATACCGTCTTTGTCTCAGACAGTACTGACGAGCTGGCTGAGCTCTTGGAGAGATTCACAATGAAGTTGCATTCTAACTTAAGTCGATCCACGAGAATTCCAACTCCATTCAAGTCGCGATAGAGCGCAGCGGCGGCAGAGTGATTACTCACAGCAATTTCGAGCGCTTGCACACATTGCGTTGTCACGGCCATGTGAAAGGGATTTTGGGCGGGGATTGTCAGCACATGCAAAAGGGCTGGTACGATTCCATTCTCTGTGAGAACAGCAGCACCAGATTGAATTGCTACGACCGCGGTTAATAAGCCTAATACGCTTTCCATCCAGCATAGCTTCGTCTCTTGAAGACTTCCACCACTGATGCTTCGAAAGGGAGGAGCACTAACCACCTCTGCTTCCTGGGGGGTTAGCAGATCAGTTGTTGCCTGCACAAAAGCCACTGCGAGACTCATATCCATATCAGTATCAACTGCTTCCGACACTAGCGGCGGTGGAGAAGCAGAGATTGTTGCTTTCGTTCCAGAGTCCAATGTGGAGCCATCGCCTAGATCAGCCATGCAGTAGCGCACGAGCGAAGGGAAAACCCCATGTGGCGTCCCTTTAACAACTCCCAACACTTGCAACACGTTTGAATGACGTCCCAGCACGCCCATACCTCCAGCTCTGCCAATGCGGTCGTTCACTAACGCAGTGAGCACAAGACAAGCTGCGACTCGCACACGTACGGGCACACGCTCGATACTTTCGACGCGAATGAGCTCGACGATCCCCCGTATGAGCTCTGGATGCTGTTCCACGTAGTTTGTCACGTCCCAGGCATCACTGAAAAGCGAAAAGAGCGCGAGAAGGGCGTGCAGTCGTTCCAAAACGAGATTCTCCCGCGCGACTGCATTACGTGACGCATAACACGCACGCACTTGCGTGTATAATTGAAACTGTAATCTCTTTGGGATCTTGTACTCGGTAATCAGGCGCTCGGACGCAATCGCTGCGACGTACGCTGCGTCCCCAGGAGACGTGGCACTTTTTACCACTTCTTCATAGGGTGGAATCGTCGTACTCACGACACGATACGACGCATTGTGTCCTTCCGGATCTGAGTCATAAAACTGAAACTCTACATCTGTTAACGTCTCAAACGTCTCGGCATTCAAATAATCCACAAGTTCCATGCTATTTTTCAGCGTGTCTCGTCCTTTTGCCACTGCAAGTAATCGTCGTCGTAGCAAACTATTTTTGCTTGGAACGGGTTCGACGAAACTTGTGGGATCCGCGGCGTAGCGATGCACTTGGGGCGGTAAGGCCAGCATAGCTACCACCTTGATAGCTTCTGTCACTACGCGTTCATTCTTGGCGGCTAAGAGCGCCATAACCGGCTCAGTCGATGGGTAGACGGCTTTATTCGCGGCATTTTCCAACAGATAGCCGGAAAATTTGAGCACCTCAAACACTTGCTCGGTCAGCTCCTGTTCCGTCTGTTTGACAGCTGTCTCCTCTGTCTTTTCCACCTCTGTTTCCACTAACAATAGCGACGGGCATTGCTGCAGCGCAGACAGGAGCAATCTATGGAGCTTCCAGAGCACGTCGCGCCAATTGGCCAGGTCTGCCTGCGCCTCCATGGCCCAGCCCTTCACACACGCTAGTAAGGGCAGGACTCGTGTATCAGGTGCATGAAGCAAAATATCCATCATTTTCTGTTCTCTGTCGCTGGGCGGCGCGCGCGGTACCACACCCGCACTCGTCGCTTGCATCTCGACTGTCTCTGTCTTTTTTCTTTTGCCTTCTCGAGGTTTTCAAGAGCGATCCTACACACGCGCAAAATACAGAGCGTCCAACTGACGCCTATCCACACGTCGCGCTGTCCTGGACACCAGCGCAAGCGAAACGAGCGGGTGGACGCGGTTGACTGGTTCTTGCCTCCCGCTCTTTCGTTTCCTTTTCCGAGAGGAAATCTTCCAAGGGGGACGGCAGGGTATGTCGAATTTCCGCCAATAGGCTTTCTCCGCATACCAAGAACGGGTCCACAAACCCAGCCCGGGTTCGTCAAACAAAATGGGTTTCAACCTGTTTACGGATTTCAGTTTCTATTGAGTCTTTCTACTGCAAGAAGTACGCGGACGCGACATTGTGCGTCTCCTCTTCATACCGAAAGCCTACGTAGCGCAGAAACGTGTGGAAAGCCGCATCGTCCGTGGGAGGGACTTGGAATCCAATGAGCACACGGCCGACGTCGGCGCCATGGTTGCGATAGTGAAAGAGACTCACGTTCCACTGACGCGCGGATGCACTGCCACGATCCAGCATAGATGGATGACTCCTCAGTTTTTCGTGGCGGCGTGGAAGAATGCGAAATGAACGTACCTGAGCGTATCAAGAAAGTCTTTGAGTGCACCAGGGCGCTCGGGAAATTCCAGTCGAAACAAGCGTTCGTTCGTGATCTGTTGAAATATATATCACCGTGAGCAGGAAGGATATAGAGTCCGAGTCGTCGGACAATAAGGATGAACACAGTCGGAGAACGCACGTTTTCAGGGCGACCGCCAGCGAGATGGCGCAGGTGGGACTTGGCGAGCTCGTTCGAGGCCACGTCGATGGCGTGCATGTCTCCGCGTTCGTTAATAGACTGTACGACACCAACAAACTCGTCGTGCGTCTTCGTCTGGATACTCATCCAGATACGCGCCTCCTTGTCACTCTCCGAGTCCATGCGGTAGGAAAACTCGGTTACATTATAGGGATCTGAAAAAGCGAGACGCAAGCCGTGCAATCATGTGAGTAACTCGTAGCATCCACATAGCACACGAGAACGCTACCCGGATCGTCCCAACGTACAGATGATGGTGTAAAGCTCGTGAAAACTACCAATTTTTTCTGGAATCTTGACGGCCATGAAGCGTTCGCGGTCATCCGAACGCTCTGAAATAAATCGGAGTCGATCAAAGTCCATGTTAGCAGCTGCGAGCACAGCCACATACTTTTCATCGTGCGCGTTGTTCACATTGGCGTACTTCTTGACACCAGCAACACTCATTGCACCTGTTCGATACGCAGGTTGCAATGACTACACTCAGTCGTTCGCCTAGCTGATAGCAACGGGTGATGCAATGACGCACACGTACCAGTCGGTTCCATGAGTGAGCGCGTGTCTCCAAACACATCCTTAATCGCTGAGCATATCTCATCCGTTGACACGGTGACCACGTCGTCCACGAGGTCCTTGCACAGACGAAAATTCTCCTTGCCGAGGCACTTTAACCCCACTTCCTCGGTGAACCGATTCACACTCGGGAAAGCCACACGACAGTTCTGCTGCAGCGATACCTCAAGCAGATTTGCGCCTTCGGCTTCTACACCAATAATTTTTACATTGGGAGCTACCTCCTTGGCATAAGCGGCAATACCAGCAATCATCCCACCACCTCCGACAGGGGCAAAAATAGCTGTGGGGCGATCTCCGGCCGTCTACTTACATATATAACTACCGACGTGAAGAGCTATTTCAATGTAGCAGCAGACTTCCATACGTACCTCTTTTAAGATTTCCATACCTATGGTTCCGTTGCCAGCAATCACAAGCGGGTCGTCGAACGGGTGAATCAGTGATCGACCTTGCGTTTGAGCAACTCGGAACGCTTCATTCTGACATTGGACACGTTAGTCATGTCATATCATGGCATTTATGACCTTAGCGTAGTCACCAACGCACCAGCGACGCGTCAAAATCCATCCCGTGCTCCACGATCGTGATCTTTTTCTTGGTCGCGTGAGACACATTCTGCGCCGTGCCAATGGGAGCGATGACAATCGCATCAATTTTCAGCTTCGCAGCAGCGTAGGCCACGCCTTCCAAGTGATTGCCAGCCGCGCACGCTACAATGCCTTTCTCCCGCTGGGCCGGCGTCAAGTGGGCGATTTTATTGTAGGCACCGCGCAAGTTAAATGAAAAGGTCGGTTGCATATCCTGCCATAAAACAGCAGCATTCATTCAGGCGTGGCCAGTGGAAATGGACGAAAAATAGAAACCCGTACTTCGCGCTTAAGAAAGAGGCGACAATTACCTGGCAGCGACTGTGTCAAGCCTGGTGCGTGTTGCAGCGGCGTCTGGATCGCCACATCGTAGACACGGCTCTCGATTACTTCGCGCAAGTAATCGTACGAACCTGGACGCACCCAGGAAGATGCTGGAGTCAGCGAGGAGTAACCACGGCGGATCATAGGGCACGTGGCTGCAAATGCTGTATCATAGGTTATTATTACTATACAAGGGGTCCGTGTTTCATTGAAATTTCATGGAAACTACACTATATCTTGATTTACTTTGAAACAAAAAAGAAACTTTTTTGGGGGGAATGTTAAATCGACGGCCCCAATTGTTAATTCGATCCCCCCGCCCATTTCTACACATCGATGTAACAATGCCCTTTTTATATTGTAAATAAGTTAGAGTTAATGACCGTGGCTAGCTGGATCGACGAGTCGCTTTTTGGGCGACGAGTCGTTCCTTTTAGGGTATAATATTTCCAAATATAGCTATCATTTCACAGCCAATTAGTGGTTCATGAATTTTTTGAAAACCAATTATAACATCAAGCAGACATTGCGCACTCTTTTGGCTACGCCATTGCGTGTCTGCCCCGAGCGCAATCATTTTGTTTTCGATAATGTGCAGGCACTAGACGATGCCGCATTGCCTGTGTTAGACGTATTGCTGGACCCTCTTAACGGCAAACGTGCTCAGTTCCAGCTTTACGTGGATGGCAAAGCCAGTAGAGTCTTTGACTGCACCAATTCCGTTTTCCTGTTTCTGTTCAAGTCACATCCAGCAAAGTATCCTTAGGTGAAGGAAAGAATAGCTAAAGGTTGCTTGATAATTGACGCCAGTTTTTGATGCAACAGTGGTTACGTCCCGGAGGATCAATCGAAGAATTCACACCACAGGCCTTTGTTGGAAGAATAACTGATGCGGTAGAAGTGTTTGCACTTAAAGGAGATGGAAGATTAGATGCAATATATGATGAGTTCAAGCTGCCCCAGAATGGCGTAAAATGTGCGAAGTGCAGTTTAACGACTTGCAAGACGAAGTCATTAAGGTTTGAGGCTCCACAAGAAGCTATGCACAAGTTGCGCTAGGTCTAGTAGCTGAAAAAGTTGCTGCTGCAGTTGCCATTATTCCTAGTGCAATAGCTACGATTTCAATTCCAGCTTTTCTGGTGATTCTCACACGTGCCAAGCGCTGGAATGGTGAAACAACAAAGGTGAGAAAACGGCGCATTATCCATCGACGCAGTAGCGGGAGCAGCAGCGCTCGGCGAAAGAAGAAGAAAAAGCGCGAAAGTGAACTTAGCTGCTAAGTCGTGGTTGAGTTTCGAGTGAAAGTCTCGAGGTTAAAACACTAACGTATACATTGCATTTGATGATGCCTTTCTATCTATTTGTCAACCTATTTTCCTGCTTCATCGCCATCGCCTCCGCAGCAAAGCGACAAAGATTTATTTCAAGTCCCGCAATAGGGAGATCAAACACTTCCTGGGTGTAAAAATGTTTGCTCTTGTTAACGTTGCGTTGGCCATAACAGTTTTGTGACTTCGGAAATTCAGGTTCTGCGTTGTATGTCTCAACGTAGTAATCCTCTTGCTTCGATGCATTGCTGAACGACAGCATGTGCCTCCATACGACAGAATCTGGGTATCCGTCAGGCTCTGGAGGTTCCAGCGATGACGGTGAGGTCTCTGCAGCCCGAGCAATGGCACCTATCTCAGACCACATCGGAATTTCCTTACCCTCCCGTCGAAAATTCTGTCGAATCTCTATTTCATCCGTGCCAGCGCAACAGCTCGAGATTTGTAGCAGATTTCTTCAAGAAGTGGCTCACCCATGAGCTTGTGTGAGTTGCGGTGAAAAAACACTACGTCACCTTTAGCGTCATGTTGTTTCATGGTCAACCCGCAAAAACTTCCATTAATAATTTTGCCAGCTATCACAGGCGGCGTCTTCATCATGTGGAATGGAGCGTCAAGCTTGAGCCATGAAAGAGGAAAGAGATCTTTGTCTCCATGGACGAGTTTCATAGTGTCAAAAAATGATGGCCGGTAAAAGGAATAAAACTTGACGAGTTCTAGTGCTTGCGCATGACGCCGTCGATCGATAAGGATCTGACCGCTTTCCTACTCAAACATGTCGACGAACGGCGTGTCAATTAGATCCCACAAAAGCGACTGATTATGAATATTAAAGATGGTGTGCTTGGGATTCCAGAAGTCCGGCTAGAACACTGCTTCGCTATCCAAATATTCTGTCGAGCTTAAAAAATATGTTGGGTCCCTCGATGGTACGTTGTCTGCATCCAGAAACAAGATGCGCTCAAAGTAGCTGTTGTAGATCGCAAAAACTTTAGTACTGTAGCCAGAGGCGTGCCCGTCCGTAATTTCGTGGAAGCTGATTCCCGACGTCTCATTATTTACTGCTAGGGCCGTCAAAGGCTTCATTGCATCGGGATCTTCGTTAACTCTACTTTACGGTACCAACATTCAATCGGCAAGCGGCATCCCATCACCTGAGGCAGTGTTTTAATGGTTTCGTACGCGCTAGGAACTAGTTTTGGATATACAACCATAACGATTCCATCGCGCTGGCTCTGCTCGTGTCTCACCCCGACATTTGGCAGCACATCATCAATCGCAGCGCGTGCCTTGTGGTGAAAGTTAACAAAGTCCTGGCGGAGTTTTCAAAAAATTAGGAACCACGAATTGGCTGTGAAATTATAGCTATATTTGGAAATATCATACCCTAAAAGGAACGACTCGTCTCCAAAAAAGCGACTCGTCGATCCAGCTATAGCCTCCTAAGGCGACGGTCATTAGCTCTAACTTATTTACAATATAAAAAGGGCATTGTTACATCTTTGTGTAGAAATGGGCGGGGGGGGGGGCGAATTAACAATTGGGGGGTCGATTTAACATTCCCCTTATTTTTTGGTGTTAACGACTTCGTGTGCAATCTCGGACATTGACAGCTCCAATGATTGCATAAAATGCAACCTCATTCAACATAGTGCTTCGTCAAAAAAGACGTAGCGCATAAGTCGTCGTTCTGCGGACTCAGCTTTCAAAAGGACGGAGATGTTCTCCGGTGCTTTCGACCGACGTACAACTGGCCATGCGAGAATACGTCCCTTGTGAGACATATGCAAAGTCTGTGCAGTGTCTGTCCCTGTGATTTGTTTATCTTCATCTCATACGCCATGCGCAAAGGAAACTGCTTCTGATCGACCTTGTACGGCAGGCCGGATTGCTCAGTTGTTAGTGCAATGCGCGGGATAAAGCAAACGTACCCTGGGTGATCACCCGTCAAGACATCAGCCTTAATCACACGTGTGGAACACCGGCGGATAATGAGGCGCGTGCCGTTGCAAAGCCCGTTGGATGCATCAAGATTACTCAGGAGCATGATGGGTGAGCCAACCGTAAGAGTCAGTCGCTGCGTCGGCCATCCATCCACGTCAAGCTTTCCGTCGCGATTGCATTTGAATCCTCCTCATCTTCAATTTTGTCGGTACAGAGAACTTCCTGTACTCCCTACTACCCGCTGTATTGATCTCGGCCACATTGTCGTTGTTGGCGGCAAGGATTGCGATGGCCGAGTAGGCAAATGCGTTCCTAGTGGCATCGGTGATGCCATCACGATCGTATTGATCAGTCCGTCCAGATATGAAAAGACATTCGTGCGTCCACCAAGCGCCATGCTGTTGTCGGTGATGTACAACTGCGAGAACTTCCTTGGCTGACCAGGCTCCGACAACAGCGATCTCATCCGTACGTTGGAGTCGAAAGGCGTACACCCTTCCGTTCTTCCAACTTCGAACCCAGGGACGTGAACGACAGCGCGGTGTTGTACGCCCTGATGCTGGTGCGGAAAGCCGGGCTATAGGCATTTGATCCCTTAGCAGACTCCGTAACGGCTCTGGTGGCTGAGCCAATGGTGGGACGTTGGACACCTTGCCACGATCGCAGCACATGGTGAAAAGTGGGCGTGCAACGGTTAATCCAGGACCCTTCATGCGCTCATCAATACAATGGAGCGTCCCGCAGTTGTGGCAGCAAACGTTAGCCCGTGGGAGCACAAAGCGCAGCGGCGTAATTTGCGGAGATCTCCAGGCGTGCAAAGTGTGGAGAATCGTGCCCAAAATTTGGCACACTTCTGGTCAAGTTTCGTCAAGGCATTTGGTCTAATTTCGGATTGGTTTAAACAAGGGGGGCTTTTCAGCCTATCAGACTCAAGAAGTGTCAAGAACGCAAGTTTTGGTGAGTCACCCGACTTTGGGTATTTTACATATTTTTGTGTGGGTACATTTAGGGACTATAGGGTAGTAGTTTTTAGTTGTGGATTTTCCTAATAAAGTAGAAGTCTTTTGGTTGCAGGATTTTTTAAGTGGGAGTCCTTTGGCCTTGGTTTACACCACAGCTAGGGGTCGCCATTCTTCCCTTTTCGTACACTAGTCTCCTCCGCCCGCCGCGGAGTGTTTGGGGGCAGAGGGTCGAATTATCCCCTCTCGCCCATTATACCCGGTCTGGAAGCGCCGCACGCGCACTTTGGCCCACCGGAAGTCCCTCGACGGGAGTACGATTTGGCGATCTCAACACCTCAACTCAAGTACGTTTGGAACGTGCTATTCACTGGATTGGTCTTGGCGTGGAGATATCGTTTGTGGAGTTTCACGAGCATATTGGGTCTTTACGCGGACATATTGGCTTGTTTTAACATTGGTTGGAAACTAGACCGGTTTTGGTCTTATTTCGTATTGGTCAGAGGCTAGACCGGAACGGTCGGTCCACCCTCTATTATTTCGTATTGGGTAGGTCTTGATCGTTTGGACGATCGACCTATTGGAAGTTATCTCTTGGAAGTGTTTTTGGTCTGTTTGTGTCTGGGGTGAAGAGTTCCGCCCCGGAGATACCTACCCAGATCGGTCTTCTACATTAAAGACCGCTTCGATCCAATCTGCGATCCCGATCCACCGAGTGTGTAATTAGCCCATTCCATCGGGTACACAAGGTGAGATGGACACTAAACAATCGGACCAAGTGGGTTCTGATGACGACCGGTCGTCTGCTTGCAGCGGACGATCGGACCAGATCTCGATTGGTGGTCCACGGAGTACCCCCTCCGAAAGTTGGAAGGCTGGGCGCGATGGTGGTAGTCAGGTTATCGATGCTAATGTTTTCGATTTCGAACTTGACTCCACCACAATGGTGCGCGTGCCCGGATCACTTGGTGATCGTGGATATCACCGTGCTGATATTCCATCAAAAATTGGATTCGAAGATTTGAATGATTTGAATATGGAGTCGTTCTGGAGAGGACGTAAGGAAAGGCTATCGCCTTACGTTCTCGTTGTTGATAAAGATGGCGATGTCCGATCTGGCCTGGCGGAGGACCAGATCGGGATTAATAAGTTTTTTCCTCCCCAAAAGGCTCCCACCGGAGCCGATCGGGACTATAGCAGATCTTGCTATAGTTCCGGAAAGGATCAGGACCTTGGTCCTGATCCTATGTGTATGAATGAAAAAAATGATGGAAAACTAAAAGATGAAAATTACTTGGAGGCAGACTGGAACGATGCGGTCTACCTCCCTAAAGTCCCCAAGGTACCCAAGGTGCCCAGAAAAGGGCTGGGAATGCCACCCGACGAAGACGACTTCGAAGAAAAGTCGAAGGTCGGGGATGAGGCTATCACCGAACAAGACATGGACAAGATGTATTATGTTTTTGAATTGAAGCGATTTGTTCGCCAGGTCTTTCGGGTGTTGGACCTCCATATCCCCGACCGTCTTCTCGGTCCCACTACCGAGCCGATATAGAGTGATAGACCATTACTGCTCGTCAAGAATTTGGTGGCGATGTTGGCGGAGGTTGGCATTAAAATTCAGAACCCCGCCGGTGTCAATAAATTGTTTGAATTTGATGCTTGGAGCCTGGGGGCGTCGATGTCGGACCCCCACGACCGTTTGGTGCCACTGGTGGGGGCGGTTCGCCGCCCAACTCCCACCACGGCAATGAAGGTCGCCGAAGCCTCCACAGAGCTTGTTGACATTGGTTCCGATGATGAATCGATCTACCAGTCTCCACCGGTTTTTTTTTCTAACAGCTCATCAGAGTTGGAGACCGGTGTCGAGCGGATGACCATGGGGGTGGACCATGCCCGGTCTGAACAAAAAAGGGACATGCGGCAGCAAAGGGCTGTTTGTCATTCGGGGCCCCAGCGATCCCCACGGGCCTAAGTTCCGCAAAAGGAGGGTATCAACACGTTTCCCATGACGCCAGCCAACGTCCAAGCCATGTTTGAGACGATGATGCAACGTTTCATGGAAGAACGGGTTAGACCACCTATGCGCCCACATGTCCAAGACCGGTCTACCTGTAAAGGTGTCAATGTTTGCAAAGATGTGGATATGGAATCGGTAACATCTATGAATAAGCCTATTAGAAGTGATAAACCAACCGGCAAGGGAAGGCGCAAGCCGCAACCGGCAAGACCGCGTAGACCAAGCAAGACAAGTGACTGTGATATGGAGTCGGTCGGCGGTCTTGACGACCATGGTGGGTCAGATGGTACAGGCGCAGGCAAGGTGCGCAAGGATAACCTAGCCTCCACTACTGCCTACGACTTTAGATCTGCTGCGATTCCGCGCATCCATATGGCCGCGACGACCGACCTCAAGGACTTCACTGGCAAGGATGCTGATGAAGACCAGGCCCGGTCTTGGCTCGGTCGGGTCAAGTCTGCGTTTCTGCGAGACCAGACCCCAAAAGGCGAACGTTGTTTAATCTTCCGGGATTTGTTAAAAGGACCGGCTGCGAACTGGATTCAACAGTTGGGTCGGGGCGTCCGGTCTGACTGGGACCTGTTATGTGCGGAGTTTGAAGGTCAATATTGTAACTCCGGATTTTCAAGCGCCCGTAAGTACCACCATATGCAGAAGCGGGCCGACGAAACACCGATCGAGTATTTTCATCGGTTGAACGTGGCTGCACTTCGCGCTGGCATAACAATCAAAGAGAATAACCCGCCGAACGGTGCCGCCTTAGAACATGTGGGTCACTATATTAGTACCCTTGACGATCAAGAACTGGCGGACCAGCTTACTCTACTGAGTCTTAAGGATGCGGGCGAAGTCGAACAGACCCTGCGGAAGTTACAACAGTCGCGTAGTATGAGAGCGAAGACCGCTGGTGGATCAGGTCGCTATCGTTCCAAGACCCAGACCTATCCGGTCAAGAGACCTTGGACCAGACCGACCCGAGCGGTCAAGGCAATTGTAGCTGATGAAAGCACGGGGTCAGAAGGGGAAAGTGGAAGTCCATCCAGCCAGGAGTCATCGGATGAAGACCAGTATTGTTACGTCTATGTTGCGGGACCTGCCCCGAAGACCAAGTCGAAGTCCGACCAGGTAGACCGGAAGGGAAGGAACGGAAGCAAGTCCGATCCAGACCGACCTCGTCAGAAGTGCTCCCACTGTGGGTCGAGCAAACAGGATGGTCCAAACTGCTGGAAGAAGATGGTGTGCAAGAAGTGCGAGAGACGCGGCCACCCGACGGACCACTGCCTCTTCGTATGCAAGTCATGTGGAGAGATCCACGAGTCCGGCCACTGCAAGATTGAAGAATTTTTTAACATGACGTGCAATTGGTATGTGCCGGACAAGCACGCGGTGATGCTGCCGCCGGACGCAGAAAAGATGTTAAACTAGAACGCTCGCCAGGTTGGAATCTGGATCGAGCCGAGCGTTCTACGGTTCACATCTATGCATATGTCGGCAAGGAGGATAAGACCGACAATACACGTTCTATTCCAAATTGCGTCGACCGAGACCATCCGGTCTACAGTCTGAAGACCGATGAGTACTCCCGGACTAAGGTGGTTATGCAGTTGGACTTGCTTCCTGGAGAATCCCGCGGATACTGGAAATACTCACGCGCCTGATAAATGGTTCAAGCAGGCGAAATCCTGTGGAAAGATTAATAACCAGAAAGCGACGATGTTGTTCGATCTGGAGCTGAAGTATCGATAATCGACTCCGCCTTTGCTCGTAAGGTCGGATGTCGTATAGACGATACCCAGAGACAAGAATGCGTCGGGATCGGCGAAAACTCTTATATGACCGAAGGAAGAACGCGTGTGAAAATTACTTTGTCGGGATCGCTGGTCTATTTTTTCAGCGCTTGGGTTGGCAAGTTGGCTGGTCAAGACGCTTTACTAGGAATGGATTTCATGGTCCCAGCTGGTATTAGCCTAGACCTGTCACATGGAGTGCTTACGCTCCCGGATGAGGTCCAGGTCCAGTTGGCTGGTCGAAGACCTCTGTATGGTTCGTATACCGATCTGGTCCGGTGGGACCAAGACCTCACTATCTTAGTTGGTCGGTCTGCCGATACCCCGGTTGAGAAAGGTTTTCGTTCGAGGAAGTTGTGGTTGACCAGGGGCGATCGGTGGGTCTCTACCTTCGTAAAGAGTGCTAGTCGACGTGATTTTGTCCGTGTTACCCATATATCGGTGATAAGCCGCTGACATTGGACAATAACACTATTGTCGGCACGTGGTTAGCAGAATGGAAGGTACCAAGGAAGATGGGGTTCGTCTCGATTGGGTCGAGGCGGTATGTCGAGTGGCAAAACCTGGCGTACCAATCGACCACCGATCTTATCAGCGATGATGGGTCGGTGGAAGAGGATACCTCACCTTTAGTGGAAAGACCAAGTTATGTCACCCCGAAAAAGATGTTGGTCCGAAGAAAGGCGCCGCAGTCACCAGGAACGGTGGACCATCAAGTAGACGAGCCAAGGTTAGTCAACGTGGTGTCAGCACAAGACCAGGCGATAGCGGAGCAAGAAACGGAAAAAGGGGAACATGAAGTGTATAGGTCGGACCATGAAGGTATTCCTAATCAGACTGATATCAGTGAAGGACAGGCCGTCGATCAAGACCAGGGTCGTTCAGCCGGTCCAGATGGTCTAGGTGATATCACCCCAGAAGATGAACAAGTCTGTATACATGAAGGCGGGTAACAGTACATTCAGGAGCTGGAAAGCCAAATGGCAGTCCTCCCTGAAGTGTCTGCCGACTCTCCCGAAGTTACAATGGATGATTTACAAGTGGGTGATCAAGACCTTAACAGTCCAGACCAGATCGAGCAGTTGAAGAATATCATATGGAAGAAAAGACATCTGCTGATCGGAAAGGGCAACGCCTTACCACCTGCAGCCCGTGGTGCGATTTGCGATATTGACGTTGGAGATGCCAAGTCGATTGCCCAGCGGTGTCGACGCGTGGCGCCACAGTACCGTGAAAAGCTTTCTGATCTCATTAAAGGACTGTTGGGCACCAAGATTATTAGACCGTCGACCTCGCCATGGGCCTCGCCGATCGTAATTGTTATCAAGAAGAACGGCGTCGACATTAGGTTGTGCATCGACTATCGGCTGGTAAATCGGTTGATTAAACTCATGGTTTACCCGATGCCGCTGATTAATGATCTGTTGGAAGACCTCGACAAGACCTTGTGGTATTGTTCGCTGGACATGGCAATTGGATTTTGGGTGGTCTCGATGACTGATCGAGCCCGTGAGATTTCCGCATTTGTGACACCGTTTGGTCTTTTCGAGTGGAACCGTATGCCGTTCGGTCTGAAGAACGCACCCCAGATCTATCAAAGGTTGATAGACAACGCACTGTACGGACACTTCAAAATCAGGGACCCTGCCGAAAGTTATGATGTGTTTACAGAGGGTGAACCCGATCGGGAAAGAAGACCGTCCGTTCTAGGGAGGCGGTCGTACATCGACGACATTCTGATACCTGCCTCGTCATGGAACGATCTGTGCAAGAAGGTTGAACGATTGTTGGAGACATGCGACCGCTGGAACCTATCTATCAGCGCCATAAAAAGTTTTTGGGGTATGTCCAAGGTCGCCTATTTAGGTCATATGGTTTCGAACAATGGTCTAGAGGCTAATCCTAAGGACCTGGATTCGTTAAGCAACCTCCCGTTTCCCAAGTCTCTGAAGGCAATGCAATCCTTCCTAGAAAGTTTAAACTACTACGGCCGCTTCATCGAGGTTTTTGCTATCTACGCGGCTGTGTTGTATGAGCTCCGGGAAGTGGACTACCATATGTTGCGCGAAGAAGACCGGGCAACTTTACATGGGGGCGCTGACTCTGGTCTTGCTGCAGATTGTCCACAAGTGGAGGCCGAAAACCATATGAAGCGTGCAAAGTTTGCTTTTGGTATGTTGAAGGCTAAGATGGCGACGGCACCGATTTTGAAGCATTTCGATCCCGAAAAGGTCTCGACCATTATTGTATATGCTAGTCAGTGGGCCATTTCGGCCACTCTAGTACAAGATCATGATGGTGTGTACCATCCGGTCACGTTCACGAGCAGAACGCTGAAGCCAAATGAAGTGAACTATGGAATTGTCGAGAAAGAAGTTCTGGCGTTGCTGCGAATTCTGGATGTCTGTTACAACCTGCTGGTCGGCCGACCTATAAAGGTCCTGTCAAGGCGGTCTACTTTGGCCTGGCTATTATCAGCCAATGGGATGGACGGAAGTCTAGGAAGATGGTCGGCGCTCTTGTCGCAGTGGACCCTCGAGGTCGTTAAGTGCACCAGGGGAGAGGAAGAGATATTGGGCACATTAGCTGCCAGTATCACCCCTCGGTCTCAAGTGGACGAGGCATTGATAGAGATTGCCCCGAGGAAGCAACCTCGGCAGTCAGTTTCGAGACCGCCACCGACCGTCGACCATGATGAAGAGCTCTTGGTCTTAAGTTTTGACGGATCGGCAAGCGTGAAGAAGAAGATCGGCGCCTATAGTGCCATAGTGTGGAAGTTGCCACAATGGTCTATAGTTGCAGCCGCTGCTGATTTCACGCCGGATATTACGGTTAACGAGGCGGAGTAACGAGGTCTACTTCTATGTCTGGACCTGCTGTCGTCGCAAGAGAAGGGGCGAGTCATCATATGTGGTGACTCGAACCTAGTGATCAGGAAGGTCACCGGAGAGATCGACTACAAGGACCCACGACTAAGGACGCTAAATGATCGGGTAATGAAGGCATTGAAAGACCGTCCCAACCACGAGCTGTTGCACGTGAAACGTGACTGGAACAGAAGTGCCGACTACCTCGCGAACAAGGCCATGCAAGACCAGACCGGGGCTACGATCACCGAGAAGGCCGTTCTTGATGAATTGATGAATATAAACAGGCTACCCGAGGTGATCGGACCCAAGAACGCTCCGGACCAGGTGCATGTGATGGTCGCGACTATACCGAAATCTCGGAAGTCCCACCAACCGTTCCAAAAAGAACGGTTGATTGAATCTGTTGTGCAACGACTAAGGGCAGAACGGATCCTCAAGGCGCAGGACGAAGAAGAATGGATTGTGAATTTGAAGACCTACCTGCGCGGTGAATTGTCTAAGTTGACGAATGGTCAAGCGAAAGAATGTTCCAAGATCGCAGACAGTTACGAAGTGGATGAGGATGGTTTACTATATTACTGCCGCGATGCCGACCAAGACAGTGCAGACCGGGACCGATTGGCGAAATTGGTGATACCTGAGTTGCTGCAGCCGGATGTCCTCCATCACTACCATGTGAGTCTAGAAGGGGGACATCAGGGCATAGGCAGAACGTATCACAAGATCAGGTCCCACTTTCACTGGAGAGGTCTTTTCCGAAGTGTACAGAAATATGTGGGTTGTTGTACGGATTGCGAGACCGGAAAGGGTAGACCGGTAATCAAGGGGCGATCGCCCGGAAATATCGAAGCTACCTACCCTTTCCAGGTCATAGCGATGGATCATATACCGTCGCTGCCTAAATCGACATATGGCAATACTGAGTTGTTGATCTGGGTAGACCTGTTCACCGGTCTAGTTATTGCGAAGGCAAGTGCGTCCCGGTCCGCCGAGCAGATCGCCAAAAGCTACGAAGAATGCGTGTTCCGAAGGTTCGGCGTTGGCGAGGTCATCAGACACGACCGAGAACCCGGTTTCATGGCCGAGGTGTTTCGGTCGTTTAACAATATGCTGGGCCAGAAACAGAGCGCGACGATGGCATATCGTCCGCAAGAGAATGGATAGGCAGAACGTATGGTACAAACTATTACAAGAGCAATCAAGATGTACGTTGCCGATACAGACCAGCGCGATTGGGACGAATACGCAGAAAGGCTGGTGTTTGCACTCAACTTGTCGACCGATCGGGTCCGAGGAGAAACGCCTTTTTATCTTGCGTATGGATGGCACCCCCGGTCCACTCTTGAAGCCGCGATACATATTGGCTGCACTCGGACCCGCGATCGTGATGCTCGACGTTGGCGCATGCAGGTCCAGAAACATTACCAGCATGCAAGAGAAATTGTCAACGAAAAGTTACGTCAAGCTACACAAGACCGGGCAGACCGGAACAACAACCAGGTCCAACCCCACGGTATAGAACCAGGGGCGAGGGTATGGTTGTACCTAGACCGAGTGAAGGAGGGCTATGCGAAGAATCTGGCTCACATGTGGCACGGTCCTTTCCGTGTTGCCGAGCGGATTGGTGAACACGCTGCCCGTCTAGTAGCAACCGGCACGGACTACAAGGTCTTCCCGACCGTACATGTGTCCAAGTTAAAACTGGTCCGAGAATTTCCTGATCGTCTCAAAATGTCCTGTCTAGTAGACGAGGCAGAACGGTTTGATTTCGATGAAGCATTACTGCTGGAGGACAGTAGGGAACGACCTCTGGAGAAGGACGAATTTGAAGTGGAAAAGGTCTTAGATGTCCGATCGGTCAAGAAGACCAGGTTCGGTCGGACCCACCGAGAATATCTGGTCCAATGGAAGGACCATGATGAAACAACTTGGATCGATGAGTCCGACCTGAACTGTGGAGCACTACTACGAGAATTCGAACGGGACCGAGTCAGTCGGAACCGTTTCGCAGTGATGCAGACCCATAAAGACCAAGACCAAGACATGCAGTAGCATCGGTCTTCCCGACCGACGTGAAGAGGTGGAAGGTCTTGTGCCTCGTGTATTGTGTATTGTGAATATGTTACGAATTGGAATAGTGGAGTGACGAACGTGGATTGTTTTCTCGCGATGTAAGTGAAACGGTTGGTGATAACGTGTCTAGTGCAACTCTGGAGAAAGTGGTGGAATTAGCTCAAATGATTTGATGACCGAACATGTGAAAAAGAACGATGATATATATTAAGTGTTATCTGGTCGACTACTTACGACCTCACTCGCCATCACCCCACAGACGACCTACGGTCAACGACGGATGCTTTTCAACTTGGTCCTGGTACTGGTTACGCCAAGGTTCTTGTTGGTCTAGTTGGACCAAAGCATCCTTGAGGTCCAAGACCGGTGTAGTGCACCCAATACCGGGGTACCATGTGCCACCGTCAGCCAGAAGCCGGGTCTTCTCGACGCGACGCCTCGGTATATGAAGTACAACTGGATATAAGAACACATCGACGTCGCACTCGTGGGCCAGCATCCCGTCCAAAACATATTGGCACAGGGACTGCCAGGCCTCACCCGCTCTGATCCGACGCCGCTTGCGCTTGTTCTGCATGGTCGCCAAGCCAGGGTCTTGCCGAACTCGTTCCGGGGGAAGCACCAGATAGTGGGATGCCTCCCAGATGGCTTGAGCGTGAGTCTTGTTAAAATATTTCACCCGACTCAGGAAAGAATCGGCCCACGGAGTCGAGTGGAAGATGAACCCCAGCTTGGGATGCTCGAAAATCTTCCACGGCTCATCAGCGCACAAGCAGGAGATCTGTGCCGACGTGATCAAGTCCGGCCGCCATTCCGACGCGGCAGGAACTTTCTTCGCCGGCGGGAAAAGCCAATGGTCTGGACGAGGAAAAGACCGGGCCAGGAGCTGCTTGGTCAGGGTGGACCGGCGTAAACAACCGATCTGCCCTGGCGACCACGGCAAAGTATCCTCACGCGCTCGTGGCGGAAGGGAAGAACTGTCGATTGCCACTTTGGCCAACAAAGCATCTTTGTGGAGTTTGGACGTCCCAGACAAACCGTAGGTGTTGACTTTGTCGACGCATGAGGTGGTGAAACACCACCATGCGGACCGGTCTTCTTGGTATGCTCCGAAGTCGATGCAACTTGGACAAAACTTTCATGTGGACTTGTTCGTGACTTGGTTGGGATGGGGACAGAAAACTCCGAATCACCAGAGTATTCGCCGGAGTCATCCCAGGACGAGACCTCTGAATATTTGGCACGGACAGCACCGGCGGTCGAGGGCGCTTGATTTTTGGAGATGTTACTGTCGTCATCCTCGTCCAAGCTTGGGCCCACGAGAAGCGCCTGAGTCTTGGCTCGCTTATGGGGCACCGCACGCTTCCCAACTAGTTCGGGGTCGCACGCTATGCCCCGCGCCCTCGAGCTACCCAGCGCGTCCGCGCGCTTCTTTGATTTGTGTGCAATTTCGGGCTGGGGAATTTCGGCCAATGAACGGCCTTGGTCTTGGTCCCGGTGTAGGTCCACCAAGGCGGCCGACGCAGACCGGTCTACGCTGGAGGCAGCAACCGGATGCCGACGAGGACGCAACAGGTCAACCAAGCGCTGATGACATTCTTTTAATACCGCCCGACTACCGTTCGATGCCTGCGTCCAATCGTTCGACTTGCGTTCACAAGACCGGAACTCCTCGGTCTGGTCTTGAATCGAAATTCGGAGCTCGGTGAGACGCCTCTCGAGATCGTCGCTTTGAACACTCAACGTGGTCTAGTCAAGCAGGCCTTCCGATTGCTGCTGTTGGACCAGCACAAGCTGCTCCCAGAGATGAAGCTGATGAGCTTTCAAGCGGGTCAACTTGTTGCGCGCGGTTATGAGTTCAGTCAAAACCTGACGCAGCTGGAGGTCATGCGTGTTCGACTGCCGATCGGCGGCAAGCAGAGCATTGATCGCCTTGCTGATGCCAGAAGGTATACGGACTGGAGGTATACGGGCTGAAGACAAACGAAGGTTAGAACAGGTCCAAGGTGAAGACTGGACATGCATGCTTACGTTGTGTCGCCTGTTGAGCAATCTGCTCCTGGAGACGTGTGATCTCTTCAAGTGCGTCTTGCAACTGCACGTCGGTCCTGGTCTGATGCCCTGCCAATGTCTGAGGTGCAGTAGAACAATGGGAGCTGCCAGACCGGACCGACCGGACGGGTGAAGTGACATGCGATGACGTGTTATGCTAGGTGCCTACAAGAACGGTCGTTAAGGAAACACAAGAAGGTCAATTCCAGCAGTGCAAGTACCTGGAACGGATGAAGAATATGGTTGCTCCATGTCGGAAAAGTCTGAATGACCAAGGTTTAACTGGATTTGATGGACGAGGTCAGACCGTTGTCGTTGTGCGACACGGTCTGACTCGGGGGCGGCTGTGGAGAAGCGTGCCCAAAATTTGGCACACTTCTGGTAAAGTTTTGTCAAGGCATTTGGTCTAATTTCGGATTGGTTTAAACAAGGGGGGCTTTTCAGCCTATCAGACTCAAGAAGTGTCAAGAACGCAAGTTTTGGTGAGTCACCCGACTTTGGGTATTTTACATATTTTTGTGTGGGTACATTTAGGGACTATAGGGTAGTAGTTTTTAGTTGTGGGTTTGCCTAATAAAGTAGAAGTCTTTTGGTTGCAGGATTTTTCTAAGTGGGAGTCCTTTGGCCTTGGTTTACACCACAGCTAGGGGTCGCCATTCTTCCCTTTTCGTACACTAGTCTCCTCCGCCCGCCGCGGAGTGTTTGGGGGCAGAGGGTCGAATTATCCCCTCTCGCCCATTATACCCGTCTGGAAGCGCCGCACGCGCACTTTGGCCCACCGGAAGTCCCTCGACGGGAGTACGATTTGGCGATCTCAACACCTCAACTCAAGTACGTTTGGAACGTGCTATTCACTGGATTGGTCTTGGCGTGGATATATCGTTTGTGGAGTTTCACGAGCATATTGGGTCTTTACGAGGACATATTGGCTTGTTTTAACATTGGTTGGAAACTAGACCGGTTTTGGTCTTATTTCGTATTGGTCAGAGGCTAGACCGGAACGGTCGGTCTACCCTCTATTATTTCGTATTGGGTAGGTCTTGATCGTTTGGACGATCGACCTATTGGAAGTTATCTCTTGGAAGTGTTTTTGGTCTGTTTGTGTCTGGGGTGAAGAGTTCCGCCCCAGAGATACCTACCCAGATCGGTCTTCTATATTCAAGACCGCTTCGATCCAATATGCGATCCCGATCCACCGAGTGTGTAACTAGCCCATTCCATCGGGTACACAAGGTGAGATGGACACTAAACAATCGGACCAAGTGGGTTCTGATGACGACCGGTCGTCTGCTTGCAGCGGACGATCGGACCAGATCTCGATTGGTGGTCCGCGGAGTATCCCCTCCGAAAGTTGGAAGGCTGGGCGCGATGGTGGTAGTCAGGTTATCGATGCTAATGTTTTCGATTTCGAACTTGACTCCACCACAAAAGCGTAACTACGGTTCAGCGGCGCGTAAGCGGTCTTCGAGAAGCAGCCGTTCGCGCTGAGTACGTCTTGCCGCTTTCTGAGCTTGGCATCGCTGTTCTTGTTCTTCTTTTGTCTCAAGAGCACGTTCTCGAGCACGCCGCTCCCTGGACAGTTGGATTCGTTGCTCTTAACGGTTTTGTAAGATCTACCAATGTTACCCGAAATCATCTCATCTGTTTCTTTTCTTGTTTTCACATAAGTCTTCTAGATCCTTGGCCTTCTGCGTCTTCTTTTTCTTCCGAGTAAATTCCGAACACGTGAATCCACTTACTGCGCACTTCAATTACATCTTTGGAAACATGATTTTCACATCCCGGCTTCAAAACATTTTTTCTTGGTTGATAACGTTAACTTGTATCGGAGTGGAAGCTCCTCTTCCGTAGCATTCTAAATTTTTTGAGATCTTTTCGCGTCCTTGTCGAGCGTCTCAATGTCCGTCACGTTTATCGTGACCGTGATCACCCTGTCCTCCTTCTACAAAACTTGTAACCCTTGGTCTCGTCACTCTTCCTAAGGATCAAGGCATGCACCACATTTTTGCATGAGCCTTCTTCTTGGGGTCTTTCCACACCATGCATGGAGACCCAAAAACGACAATATCTGTCAAAAATGGTATTTTTTTCAGTCAGTACTTCAATCGGGGACAATCTACTTGATTCGCTCTTATCGGAGATCGGTTGAGTATTTAAGCAGCATACTCACCCGCCTCTGACCTGTAAACTAGCGGAACCCCAGTTCCTAAAATTATACACCAGACTATATTAAAGATCGCCCGGTTCATGCGTTCCGATTTATGATTTGAGGCTGGATTTCCAGCCTCTGTAATCTGTCGGCGTATACCAGTCTTCTTACAAAACAGATCTACGTTCTGGTATGCCCCACCACCATCGGTTGTCAGCACATAAGACCGACAGTTGAACTTGTTTCCAAATCACGAGATGAAATGATCAAACATTTTTGCAGCTCTATCTTTCGTACGAGCGTCAAAAACACACGTATTTCGAGAAGTAACCCACAAAAACCAAGAGAAAACGATTTCCACGTAGGTCACGGGGAGTGATTGGACCCTTGAGGTCACTACAAATCACTCCTCCTACTTGGTCGATCGACGCATTTCAGCCAGAATCCTTCTTTGGCTGTGCCTTCCGTGTCGCCTTACCTTCAGCATAGTTCTGGCAATTAGGCTTTTTGGTGTCCGTAAGGACTATGCCTGACCTGGGGTCTCCAGCCAGTTTTCAGCTGTTGATGTCATCGAAGAAAGCAACCTCAAGTATTCTCACGAAGGAAGTTTGCACCAGTTCCAAGCGCACATGCAACTGGTGCAAACTTCCTTCGTGAGAACCCTTGAGCTTGCTTCTTCGATGTTGTTCAACAACATATTCGAAAACTCGTTTGGAATTCCACTCTGTTTCACACTTGTTAAATCAGCTACAAAAACATAACCAAAAGTTTCATTTCAACACAATTACCAACCATTTAAAACCATATCAATTGTCCGCAATAGTGCACCCCTTCTCACGCAATTTTCCCAGCGAGATTAGTTTCGTTGCCAATTTTGGTGTCTAGTACACCTTGGTCAATTCGATGACCGTCGACATTTTGCAATTTGTGTATAACATAATTTTACCAACTTTGGTATACCACCATCATCCGCCAAGGCAAATATGCTATTTTGACCACATTTACTGACATTCCAATAGATATGCGTTCGACGCTAACTGTCAATGTCGACAATCCACAAGTTTTCGTCAGATATTTCGCTGAGACACCCATTGGTCTCATCATCTGATGTGGTTTCTAATGTCAAAAGCACCACTCTATTCGACCAATCTTCACTTGATTTCTTGGCCTGCTTTTTCGCGAATTGATTGGGTTTTCGGCGGCGTCTTTCCGGGCAGTGTCCCTTCATTTTCACTGACATAACACCCCCGCCTCTTTTCAGTCGGAACCACTGAATTGGCGTGCAATCTTCTACGTAAATCCGGAGTCCATCCCAGCAGTTTTAATGGCCTCCATGAACAGATATGCCGATTGCTTTAAACCTGCACCTAAGCCTGGGGAACTTTCCGCTCCGGAAAACTTTCCCACAGTCAACTTTGGCATTTTGTGCATACCTTGACAAAAGTGTGGCATTTGAATATGACCCGGTGGATGCATTTCCGCCGCTCACACCCCGTATGGCCCATGTGGTCTTCTGTCCACATTCGCACGTGACATAACCCCAAATTCCACGCCCTCGTCCTCGGACAAATCATGCAGAGTCATCTGCTGACCTAAAGAACGGTAATTCCGTAAACTTTCGAGGAATTCATTATTCTTTTCATGGAATGGGGAGCCTTTCCTCGACCCAGACGACACACTTGCCCCTGAGTACCTGCTATGTAGTTCTTCGACAGACACCAGGCACGACTGGACATCTTTCAGTCCATCCAAAATCGCCTGCAGGACATCATCCTGTCCTGCCACGTTTCCAACATCTTGTTTTTCTTCCAGTTCCTCCATTCAAATGAGAAAAATTCCAAACGAAAAACAATTCAACTAGCTCTTAAACAAGGAAACTTTCCACTAGCTCCACGGAACGTAACGAGAAAAATTAAAAAACAAACTTCAAAACCGAGAAACTTCTACAATTCAGACCTTCAATCCTTGAGCTCAGAACATGTAGGAAAAGAACGACACACTTGTACTTGTTGCGCAGATCTTAAAAAAAACTACCTGGTCTGACAGTTTTGACAGGTAAGATCTAGCGTAGTTAAGAGCTTTCGCGTGACTAATACCACGCGGAGGAGGTTACGTTCGGTCTGTTTTAAGAGAAAAAAATTGAAAAGTATATTAGGTATAGTTAATTAATTCAAATATAACAATACTAGAGATTTAACTTGAATTAGAACCCGAAAATATAAATACGCATTTCAGCCAAGGAGGTTTCATCTCCATGAAAAGAGCTGAAGCCAAAATGGCTACACGTAATTTCAACAGAAGGCGTTGGGAAACCGCATCACTTTGAAGCCACAGCCGTTGCAGCGGAGATTTAAGCAGTAGAGCAAAGATTTCTGTAAGTAATGATTTGCTACTGTTGAAGTTTTATCAAGCAACGCATATGTGCAGCCTGGCGTTAGGTCTCATACAAACTTCAAGTGATGCGCGACCATTGTGGTCACTTATGCATTTGTGCATTTTTAGCTACTTTGGAATTTTATCTTTATATTAAGCTTTAGGTTAGGTTCTTAAGTACGCGTTTATCTATATATATATATATAAGAATACCGTGTCGTCGTGAATGCATGCGCGCTCCCGCACCTAATCGAATAATTTGATCTAAGTATAAAATTCAATTAAGTACGCGATCCCGTACCTAAGCGAAGTCGAACTGTACTATAAGTCGGGCCTAAATGAATTCGATTTTATAATTGGTTAAAAGAGCGCTTTTTACAGTTAACTGAAAAACTATTCGACCTAATCATTGGTTGAAGTAGCGCTTTTACATCTTCTATATATATAAAAGAATACCGTCTGTACGATGGTCCTTTTCCAGACTTTTGATTGGGCGGTGCTCTGTCATGGGGCGAAAAATAGCGAAAACATAGTGCGAGAACCACCGGGTGGTTCTCACACTATGTTTTCGCTACCCTAACCCTGGAAATACATGGGGGAAAGTTTTGTCGACGGACAGACGGTTTTTATGACCTGCCCGGACACGCGTCCCATCCCCTAGTAATTAGTATATTTTTACCTTAAAACACTCAGTTACATCCTTCCCTCGTGCGCCCCTACTCTGATCAAGTAGGGCGCGCTTCTTTCTAAGAAATCTCCATCCCAACGACGCTAAGGCACTAACGGCCGTGACTTTTATTCCGGAAATACACACGTGCCCCCAACTCGTGTCAATTTCCAACAGTTTATGAGCCCAAAGGGACACGAGGGCACGCAAGTGATTATAAAGTTTAAAGTATACTCAAGTTAAGTTCTCGTCGTTGGTGATTACGCGGAACGGTCGCCTGATTTGATTGGAGTGAAGTCGATTGTTACGTTGGTGATTACTTTGCTGTCTCAGTTGTTGTTTGGTTGTAGTGCCTGATTACCATGGATGAAGGCAAGTCGTTTGACCCGGAGGGCGCACGGAAGGCGCTGATCGTACAGGTTGGCAAGATGAACGACAGATTAAACCAGATGGAAGAAGAGCGGTCTTAAGGATCGGGGCGAAGTTTTTCGCCGGTTACGGTAAAGGATTCACCGGTTGTAGGTGGAAACACACCATTCCAAGAAAGCATCAAGAATTTCGCGCCATTTGGGCAGAGGATTACGTTAAATGATCTATCAGTAGATGAATCCATCGAGAGAGGAGGTGCGCCTCGCGTGGGAATACTGCGATAGCCACCTGGAGTGCCTGGAGGTATGCCAGGAGTTGGGCATGCGGCTGGAAATTATGGGAACCCGGGCACACAGCCGCGCCCGTACAAGATTCCTAAGTTAATAGTGCAGAAGTTCACGGGAATTGAGATTTACCCTGGACTAGGACCCGGAGAGACTGGGCGTATTTGTTTATGGAAGCATTGTAGATTGCGGAGATTTCATCCGGATTTGAGTGGACTGAAAGACTAAAGGAGAACAAGCTTGGTGAGTACCTCGACGGTGGAGCGTCAAGGTATTTTTTCTCGAATATTGGCGTGTGGTGTCAGATTTCGCAAACTCTACATTACGTGTTGGATCAGATGTGGCGTGCGTACAAGGTTACGATTTCGCACCAGTAGTCGGCGCAGTTATTTGCTAGCGAGAATGACTCATGACGATCCTGTAACGAGCACCTGTTATACCTGACAGCGTTAGCACGCGAGAGTGAGTCCAGTGAGAAGCTTATAGTGGAAAATATCGTCAAGTATGCGGTTCCAAGCCTCAAGTATGCTATGATGACGCGTTACAATCCGTCGTGGACTGATTGCATACTACATGCACAAGTGCTGGTGGCATGGGCGCAGGAAGTCGAAGTAGACCACATCAAAAGTCGGAGAGGACCGAGAATGAGCGTAAACGCGGTGCAAGATAGCAGAAAAACAGTTGCGTGTTATGGTTGTGGTAGTAAAGGACACATTCGTCGATACTTCAACAAGAGACCTGACAAGAAGCAAGCGTATCCCAGGAAGCAGGAGACTTCGGAGAAAGAATGTGGACTAGCGACTACGGAAGCAAGTGCAGAGTAATATGGAGCGCTGAACTGAAGTGATGTGAATGAAAACGACGCATGGATATTGGATAGCGGAGCGAGTCGTCATCTCGTTGGAGATGGGAGACTGTTAGAAGATGTGATGACTATCGAAAATGGAATGAAGTTGACCCTGCCTGATTGCAACTTTCTACAAGTCACAAAGATTTAGACAAGATGGAAGTGCGTTTACGTGTAAATTTATTGTTTACTGTAAAAATGATTGGGTCGATTTTAGTGGGGAACTTACGTCCAAAGATAAACGAAGACGAGCTTGCAATTTTTTCTGATGTGTTGATTAACACGATCATAGAAGCTAGCGATGATAGTGCTCAAGAGGGGAGCCTCTACCACTTTTATTTGCGTCTAAGACACATCGCCTATGACACAATCGAACGCCTAGCGAAGGATCCAAGAACCGGAATCAAATTACAAGTACGGTGCGACCAAACTGTCTAACGTGTGCGGAAGGGAAGGGGGAACGGAAGGCCCAACCCAAGAAGGACTCTGGTCAGCACTCACTCATAGATCGAGTGGGTGGGTTCATATGCAGCGACCTCAAAGGCCCAATTGCGTCTCGAGACCGACGCGTAAACCGTTACCTCGTAGTTTTTGTGGATAATTTCTTTTCATATGTTCGAGTATCCCTGCGAAGACCAAATATCAAGCTGCAAGAAAGTTTGAGCACTTTTTATTGTGGTTCGAAAGGGATTTTAGTTGCAGAATACATGTTTTGCGAACGGACGGTGGTTTGGAATATAAGAAAGTCGATTTCTTTTGCAAGAAAACTGGAATTAGGTGCCAAGTCACGGAATGTGGATGCCCAGCGTCGAATGGAAAGGTAGAGAGGTTAAATAGAACCATATTTAACATGATTCGTTGCATGGTGTTTGGGTATGGATTGCCGCTTACGTACTGGTCAGAGGCGGCTGGGTATGACGCGTACATACTCAACCGTGCTCCCACCCGAGCAAATCCAGGGAGGAATTCGCCCTACGAGATGTTAACGGAAATCAAGCCCAAGGTAAACGACATTGTAGTTTTTGGGTCGCCGTGTATGGTTTGGCGAGATCCCGGTAAGAAGAGGCTAAGGAAGAGAGCCGAGAGGGGCTTAATCATAGGAAAGAGCGATGAAACAAAAGGCTTCAAGGTCTTGCTGCTAAAGGACCGTGTAGTTACGACGACGCGGCACATTAGTCAGATCGAGACATTGGACACCAAGGCAAGCCAGCAAGTCACGAGAGCGTTGGCTGGTGAGGACTTTACGATGAATGAAGCAGAATTGAATGTGGAGAATCTCGAGTAAAGCGACGCGGAATCAAGAGATGAAGACGAGTTAAGACGCGCAGAAGGTGCAGTTAACCAAGCACCACGCATATCGAATAAGGACAGCTAGAAGACAAGACGCGTTGCGCAAAAAACTGAAAAGTTCAAGGAGTACAAGGATGCACTCAAGCGCAAGAAGGTTAAGAAGAAGTCTAGCATGGAAGGAGCTGTACCAGCAGCACAAGCAGCAGACGTAAGGAGCGCAGGTGTGCATGAGCACGCATTGGCAGTATATGCAGTATTAGAACCCGATGATGTGGGACCAAGGCATGATACGCGAAGAATCCGCAGAGTTATAACGAGGCACACAATAGGGACGACGCTTACAAGTGGAAGGAGGCTGAGGAAGCTGAATTAAGGGCGTTACAGGACATGGATACCTGGGAAGTAGTAAAGTGTGCAGACAAGCGGGCCATACTCACCAAATGGATTTACAAGACGAAGCTCAAGGCGGACGGGACGATCGAAATATATAAGGCACGGCTGGTGCATCGAAGATAAGCAAGTTTATGGACGTGATTTCGTGTATACGTTTTCGACGGTGATGGATTTGAGTAACGTGAAGGTAGCGTTGGCGATGGCGCAAGTGTGGAATGTACCGGCGCGACACGGAGATGTACCAAGCGCATATCTGAAGGCCCATACAGAGAAGAATTTTGAGATTTTTATTGAAGATACCCCAAGGCATGACGATTAAGGATGAAGTTTTGCAAGATTATGAAGTTGATTTGACTAAGTGTTTGGCTTTACGATTAAAGAGGAATTTATACGGTTTAAAGTAAGCTGGACGCATGTGGTATGAGCTGTTACGTTAGACGCTTACTGATTTGGAGTTCGAGCAGTGCATGACGGACACATGCATATTGTCAAGAAAAGATGTTGAAGGTATTGTGATTGTTGGATCTTACGCTGACGAATTCTTGGTGACAGGAACGACAGTGCAGCTAGTGGAAAGGTTTTTCGAGAAAACGAAGACACTCGAATTGAAAGATCTTGGACAGGTGGAGAAGTTTCTCGGGATAAGAATTGGTGGAAGTCAAGAAACTGGATATACGATGGACCAAGAGACAATTATTGATGAATAACTAACAAAGTATAACATGGAGCATGCAAATTCCGTACAATTACCGATTGTCGATGCAAATGATGAAGGCAAAGACGAAAATTTCCTGTCCAAGACAGGGCAAAAAGGTGTTCCGACGCAAAGAATTTTTCAATCGATAGTTGGATGTTTGTTATGGATTTCGAGATGTACCAGACCAGATATTTTGTTTGCAGTTCACAAGGTTACAAGACACATGCACGAACCGAAGCAAAGCGAATACAAGTTGGCGAAGAAAATCATACGGTATCTAAAGGGTTCGAAGGAGCTCAAGTTACGTTTGGAGTGAAAGACAAGGGACGAAGAGAGTTTGCAGTTGGTTGGTTACACGGATGCAGATTTCGCAGGCGACAAGCAGGAAAGGAAGAGCGTTAGCGGTTGCGTGGTTTTCTTGAATGGCATGGTTGTTGGATGGCAATGTAAGAAACAAGGTGCAGTCACGTTGTCTACAGCGGAAGCAGAGTTTGTGGCTGCTGCAGTTGGCGGCAAGGAGATATTAGGCTTGAAGGAGTTGCTGGACGAGATTGGTCTGAAGGTGGAGATGCCGATGCTGTTACGTATGGATAATCAAGCGGCAATTAGGCAGTTGGAAGATGAAGCAAGTGGTGCGGCGTCCAAGCACATGGACGTGAAGCTCAAGTTTCTGAAAGATTACGTCAAGCGCGAAGCAGTGAGACCAATGAACGTGGCCAATGATGACATAATCGCAGATCTTCTAACGAAGCCACTATGTGTGGCCAAGGTCTCACGCTTGCGCAGCAAGATTGGTTTGGGATGACGACAAGTACAAGTGATTTCACGATGCTTACGGAAGGAGTGTTGAAGTTTTATCAAGCAAGGCATGTGTGCAGCCTGGCTTTAGGGTGCATACAAACTTCAAGTCATGCGCGACCATTGTGGTCACTTATGCGTTTATGCATTTTTAGCTACTTTGGAATTTTATCTTTATATTAAGTTTTAGGTTAGGTTCTTAAATACACATTTATAATTAGTATATTTTTACCTTAAAACACACAGTTACATCCTGCCCTCGTGCGCCTCTACTCTAATCAAGTAGGGCGCGCTTCTTTCTAAGAAATCTCCATCCCAACGACGGTAAGGCACTAATGGCCGAGACTGTCATTCCGGGAATACACACGTGCCCCCAACTCGTGTTAATTCCCAACAGCTACGGTACGCGGAAGAATGAAGGGATAACTCACTTTTGCGATCTAGAACTGTTGACAATATTTATTATACTGGTTTTTGTCAACACAGTGTACGTTTATATTTTCAATTTTAGCATCGATAATTCCGTACTTTTAAGAGATAAGGTAGTGCGTGTACCAAGAAGTCTTAGTACCTATTATTAGGTACGAATAAGTGGTGTAGGATACACGACAGATGGAAGTTCTCTATAACTTCAACTCTTATGCATATTTTATGTTAGGATAGCTAATCAATTCTCAATAAAAATTCGATTGATTAAGTCCCTCATTTGGTTATCTTCTTTTATTGTCTTCGAACTGTCTTGTGATGTTGTTTTTTATCTTCAACGGGTTATTGGTCGCGAGAAAATTAATTAAAGACGAATTCAGTATATTGAAGGCATTAATAGACTTCTACGACTCAAGTTTTCAAGTATCTACACAAGTATGGACACCGAGACTTTTCTGCAAGAACGCCGTGGTCATTCCACGTTGGCACGTCTGCTGTAACAGGTTACATTCGGTTACATTTGGGTATGTTGTGTACGTAAGTACACTACGGTTGATATCAGTATTGACCGGTCCGAAAGGTTTGGACCTATTGGTTATTTTAACCAATCAGGGCAGGAGCGCTTGGTGGAGGCGTGGCAGCCTGCCACGTGTTGGTACACAGATGTGTACATTACATTTCAGCTAGGTACGAATGAGTAAGTTCTACTTAGTATTACATATAGTTTACATTAGTTTAATTAATTTAGGCTAATTACATATTAAATAGATATTCAGTTTACAAATAACACTAAGACTGCGAGGCGCACGACCTCGACCGGTCGCGCGCGCAGTGAGTGTAGTAGTGTAAGGGAACAGCGTACCTTACCTACCCCCTTTCTAAGGGAAGCCTTGTTTCAAGGCGTTAGTTAACTCTAACTGGTAAACCAAGGGAAATCTTGGCCCCGAGTAAGAGAGCGATATCTTACTAAGCTATATTATAAGGGCGTATCAGCTAAGTAGCGGCATATCGCCGCTTTAGGAAAGTCTTCCTCTGTGCGCTAGCCGCACCGTGCGTGTACGCACCGGCTACATCTGGTAGCACACGTAGTCAATCCAACACCTGTGTTGGTATACAACCACATACTCAGCAAAGGGTGAAACAGGACGATTGAGCTAGGTTAATCCCCGTCCAACAGGAAGTCTTTAAGAGGCTATTACCCATACTGGGTTCGGCTGGCATGAGCCACCTAGTGGAGCAGGGCTTTGACGCCGTGCGCGAGAGGGTTAACTCCCTCCTCGCCCATGAGGCGAGTTTGTACGGGGGTCATCCCGCGTCTACGGGGGTGCGACCTCCGTTATCCTTTAAAACAAAGGAATTCACCGGTGAAAAAGGTGATAACCTTTATGTGTGGCTTCGCGAGGTCGAAACGTTCTTCGCCACAGCGAATGTGATCGAGGATCACTTGCAAGTGGGACTTGCACTGACCCATCTTACGGGCAAAGCCCGTACATGGGCGTTTACGTGTCCGGATTCGGTCATGGACGTGTTCACAACCTGGTAAGTCCTTAAGCAAATGCTTATGGACATGTACGCCACGCCTGATCTGGTTTTCCAGAATCAGCTGGCGTTTTTGAGGTGCCATCAGGGCACTAGGTACTTGGAGACATACGTCCAAGAACTGAAGACCCTGTTGGCAGGGATGTACGCGAAAGCGTATTCGGACGATGTGTCCATTCCCGTGTTCATGGGAGGCCTGAAAGAAGGGCCTGCACGTTCGGAGCGGTTCTGATGCCGACCCCAATCCTGGGGAGGCGATTAAGATGGCGTTTAACGCCTAGGGAAACTTTCGTTCCTCTATGGTGGGTCCCGAACCCATGGACCTGAGTCAGGTCGAAGCGGAAGAGAAACCTCCCGCTAGGAGTCACTCTGACTCCTTTCCGAAGGGCTTCGAAGAGGATCTCCTCGCAATGCTGCAGCGGCATGGGCCGATAAGATGCTTCCTGTGTGGAAGCACGGATCATATGCGGAACAGATGTCCGAAAAAAACCCAGCGAGATACTCGCTATAAGGGGCCGAGGGCGGGTAAAAAGCCCTTGCCCAAGCCGTCGGGAAACGAAGGCTCCCAGTAGGTGCGGGGCGCCCTACTGGGGGATCCCTCGGTGCTGTTAAACCCCGGGGTAGGGACCGACGGCATAAAGACCCGAGGGAAACGGTGCTTTCTAGCACAGAGTTGGTGTACCAGCCCGGTTTGCTGGTCGTCCTCGCGGACGTGAAAGGTTTTTATAAGCCTTCGAGAGTCTTGATAGACTCTGGAGCGTCTGACAATTATGTCAGACGAGCTTCTGTTTAGAAAAGTCGGCTGTATGCCGAGGCCCTCGAGGCACGTTCTTGTGACGTTGTCACGGTCCGTCTAGCGACGGGCGTACAGGTTGCTGTACTCGAGGTATGACCTCATTCTGGTGGAATACGTGACATTATACTTTTATATGACCTCATTCTGGGCATGAAGTGACTGGAACGCCAGGAGCCATGGATAGAATGGAAGTCTAAGTCCATTGGCTCAACGCACCCGCGATCCGGTGAAGCATTGGCGAGTCATGAACCCACCTTTGCTCGATCGCAAAAGATATTCTGGCGTGAGATGCCAGAGATTGGGATGTCTGAAATGAGCAATCCTAATGAGGTCAAGGAAGTGTTCCTTGACGAGGGGGATTCGGCGGTTAATCCCCACGCCGAGATAGGCGAGACGGGTGAGTTCCCAGTGGTAGAGGTAGATTCCTCTGAGGTTAAGCGCGAGGCGCTTCATAGAGAAGAGACCCGTAGTTTGTCTCTTCTACAGGTCGGGGCTCCCGACCACGCCGTGTTCGGCGAAAAAGTTGCGACTCCAGTGGTAGGGGTAGATACCCCTGTGGTTAAGCGCGAGGCGCTTCCAAGCGGAGAGACCCGTACTTCGTCTCTTCCCCACGTCGGAATTGATTACGACCACTCCGTACAAGGTGAGACCGGCGAGTCACCGGTGGTAGAGGTAAAGACCTCTGTGGATTGGCGCGATTCGCTTCCAATATATGGGACAATTGACTCCCCCCATCTGGGTCTCGGGTTGAGTCCCGAGACCAGTTGTCAGCAATCCTATCGGTTGCTGAATAGTGTGACAGGTATTCTCACGGAAGGCGTAAGCCTTGAACGGTTGCCTGGGGTAGGCGAACTGTTGTCGTTGGAGTAGATGTCTTTCAACGAGTTTGAGACTGCTGTAAAAGCAGGTGAACTCGACGAGATTGTCGTGTTGCGTCCGGAAGAGGATCTGAACTCTTCATCCACGATGGACGAGTCAGTTTTGGTGCAAACCAAACAGGCATTGAATGCCCGAAGCGTCCACAAGATCCTTGCGGATCCTGAGAACCCTTACCATTCCTGATTAAAGGAATTTGGAGATGTCACTAGTGACAACCCACCGATGGGGTTACCACCGGATCGGGGAGTCCGACATGAAATTGACTTAGTTCCGGGAACCAAATACTGCGTCACTAGACAGTGGCCTCTCCCCAAGGAGCAATGCGACGTCATCGACGCATTCTTCAAGGAGAAAGAAGAGGCAGGGAGTATACGGGAAAGTAAGTCTACCCATTAATCTCCCACTTTTTGTGTTCGTAAACCGAACGGAAAGTGGCGCATTGTGCATGCGTACAATAAGCTGAATGCAGCTACTGTACCTATGCAAAATCCGATTCCTCGGAAGGACGTCCTCCAGAATAATATGACAGGCTGTACTGTTTACAGCACCTTAGATCTGGTGTACGGGTATAAGGTGCTCATGCGATCATCCGATATTCCGCTTACAGCGGTCAGCACGCATAGTGGCATGCTGTGGGAGTGGCTTGTTATGCCACAGGGACTTTCAAATGCACCAGCGACTTTCAATCGCTTGGTGACTCAACTCTTCCGCCCTCATAGGAAGTACGCTCAGACGTACTTCGACGATATATTCGTCCATAGTCGCGAGGAAGGCGACTCGTCTGATGTTCAGACGCACCTGATACATCTTCTAGCGGTGCTCAAATGTATGCGAGAGCATAAGTTATATGCAAACGCATCCAAATGTATCTTTGGCGCTGAGGAAATCCCTTTCATCGGATGCTTCATCGGTATGGATAGAGTGCGGGCGGATCCCGCGAAGGTGAAAGCCATTGTGGAGTGGACTTCGCCTGTAAATCTTAGGGTTTTACGGAAGTGGCTAGGATTAGCCAATTATCTCCACAAATACAGCGAGAACTACGCTGAGATGGCGAAGACATTAACTGACCTTCTTAAGTAGGACGTAGCTTGGTGTTGGGAAACCAAACACCAATCCGCTTTCGAAGCGGTTAAGGGGAGCTTGTTGAAAGCCCCCGTTCTTGCTCTCCCAGATTCTGGGAAAACATTTAGCGTCGTCTGCGACGCCTCCGATTTTGCAATCGGATGTTCTTTGTTACAAGCAGACTATGCGGGACGAGAACGCGTGATTGCGTTTGAGTCGAGGCAGATTAAAGCTGCAGAACGTAATTATCCCGTTCATTATAAGGAGCTACTTGCTATGAAGTATGCCCTTGTCAAATGTAGGATTCACCTACTTGGCTCAAAGCCGTTCGTGGTTTATACAGACCACGCGTCCTTACGGACAGCGACGAAGTCGCCTCATCTCACCCAACGGATGGCCCGTTGGCTCTCCTTCTTTGCGGAGTACAACTTTGAGGTAAAGTACAAACCTGGTAAACAGAATGTACTTGCAGACGCGTTGTCGCGTCGTCCCGATTACGAGCTCGCGACATTCATCACCTCGTCTGTGGTGGATCTCATACGCCAGGCGTATGAGAAAGACCCACAATGTACGGCGCTCATCAGCGCGTTGGGTGAAAAAGGACTTGGCTCGTCTGAGCCAACCCTGTCAAGTCGAGCTAGAGCTCGGTTACACCGTTACAGGTACTGTGACGGTTTGCTATATTATAGCACGAGCGCGGAGGACACTCCGCGGGTGGTTGTTCCTCATGATGAGGAACTGAAGTATAGAGTCCTCTTTGAGGCACATGACGCCCTTACCGGGGGTCATTTAGGTCGGGATAAGACCTATAGCGCTTTAAGGGCTTTGTATTGGTGGCCCAAGATGTATAAGTGTGTCGGTGCGTATATTCGCACCTGTGAAACGTGTCGAGGGTCAAACCCTCTGCAGAGTTAGCTGCGCCTTTGGCAAACTTATCCGTTCCGACGGAGGGTTGGAAATCCATTAGTATGGATTTGGATTTTATCTTCGGTTTTCCGAAAGATAAGGCCGGCCGGTAACACCGGCATTTTGGTCTTTGTAGACCATTTGAGCAAGATAGATCACCTGGCGGCGGTGTTAGAGTCCATTGATGGACAAGGAACAGCGAAAGTGTTCCTAGGCCGTGTTATTCGACAGCATGGTCTAACCGATTCCGTTGTACGGATCGGGATCCCCGTTTTACGGGGCAATCTTGGGGCACGCTGTTTAAGGTGCTAGGCACTAAGCTTCTCATGTACACTGCGGATCATCCGCAGACGGACGGGCAAACGGAACTCGTTAATCGCGTTGTAGATGACATTCTACGGAGTTTATGTCCGGATTCTCCAAAGAGTTGGAGTGAGATGCTTCCTATGGCTGAATTTGTTATAAACAATTCGGTCCATGCATCTACGGGGTTCACCCCGTTTTACGTGAACGGATTAGTGAATTTGAGGGTTCAGTTGACGCCACGTGTGTGGGGCCCAGGGCTTGAGGGGGGAGGATTCCCCGATGTCATCCCTGTATCTGTGAGAAAGCACATCGATAAGTTTTATCGACGCGCCTTAGTGTCTTACACCACGTTTGCAATACCATGTCGGAAAGCCAAGAAAAGCAAAAGGAACAGGCCTACCGCAAGGGCTGGCGTAACAAAAGAGCGTATAAAATAGGAGAGAGTGTTTTATTAAACGCTACGAATCTTCCTACACATGCAGTTTCGAACGTGTTACGGAAAAAACTGCGCCCCAGGTTTGTGGGGCCTTTCAAGGTGCTAGCCCGAAAGGGCTTGGCTTATACCTTGGATATACCGTAGGCGATGCGTAAGCATCCAACCTTCTATGTGGGTATGCTTAAGCCATACCAGAACCCGGAGACGGGTCCCCTCTTGGAGGAGGTTGGGAAGTCGGATAGCAGAAAGGGACAACAGGTCGGAATAGCGCCGACAGGGTCGAAATGCGACCATGAAACTCCGCGACGACGGATTCGAGAGAGGCAAGCCGCTTCTCGATGCGGTCATTCGCACTCACCTCGCCGCGGAGTCCCTCCTGGACATCCTGGATGCGACGGCTGTGCCGATCACAGCGCTCGTGGAACTCATGTCGCAATTGTGCAACCTCCTCCACCAGTTCTCGATACGGAGGGTATTCCACATCACCATGTGAAGCGCCTGATGGCGCGACGCCATCATCGGGGTTAGACCCAATATCAGGTGAAGGGGAAAGGCTATTCACATTCACAGAGTTCTTGGGAGTCCGAGACTCCCCTGCGGCAGGATTGCCGTGACGTCGTTTACGCTTTAGAGCGGGAGAACCCCGCTGCGAGTCAACGACCAAAGGGGCGGAAGAAGCCCCTTCACTCCCAGTAACTGGGAGTTTGCCGGAGGCAAATGCTGAGTTTGCATTTCTCTCCGGCACCACACCGAGGGCAGGAGCGCTAGTAGGACCCGTGCAATAAGGGGCAGGTAATTGCCCCAGCGCTTTGTCTTGGACAAACGCCAAGCGCAACACCCTCTCTATCCGAACTCCAGGTTCGGAATAGCTGTTGTACAGCTCGTCAAAGTTAGGGAGACGTTTCTCCCCTTCCGCCCAAGCGCGGAATGTCTGCTCTGCCTCCTCGACATCTTCGCCTCGTAGGAGAACGAAGAGAACTTCACGGAGGATCTAAACGACGATACCCCCTGCCTGTTTCCCGAGGAGCGCTCGGTACGAGTTGACAGTGAACTGCCTCGGTGTTAGCAGTTTTGTCCGTAGTTGTCTCCGTCGCGAGATTTCACGCGGCAGTACAGCCGCAGGGCCAGGGATATAGGAAGCTAACCCCCTCTTCACCTCGTTTTTAGCCTTCTTTTGAGGGTCACGAGGACCGTGGTTCCGTGCCGGTACGACACGTCGGGCTTCCTGATCCGTGTCTGGCTCATCGGTGATGGTTGCCTTCGGCGACCCGAATGCATCATCCGCAGTTGTTAGAGGTGGCGCACGGGTTAGTGCATTTTCCCCACGTATGGGGAACAGATTAGACTGCCGACATCGCCGTTCGGCATTGTCGGAGCGGTCAGCCTTTGGGGAGATATCGCCAAGGGCATCCACCTCTGAGTTATCGGAATAGTTCCCGTCCTCTTCCCGAGGAGAATCCTCACCACCACTAAAGGTGCTCATCGTAAGCCAGAAGTTCTGGCAGTTGGAGTTCTCCAAATATAATTGATTATTGCGTAAGCAATGGTCTTGATGGGGGAGGATGTAACAAGGTTACATTCGGTTACATTTGGGTATATTGTGTACGTAAGTACACTACGGTTGAGATCAGTATTGACCGGTCCGAAAGGTTTGGACCTATTGGTTATTTTAACCAATCAGGGCAGGAGCGCTTGGTGGAGGCGTGGCAGCCTGCCACGTGTTGGTACACAGATGTGTACATTACATTTCGGCTAGGTACGAATGAGTAAGTTCTACTTAGTATTACATATAGTTTACATTAGTTTAATTAATTTAGGCTAATTACATATTAAATAGATATTCAGTTTACAAATAACACTAAGACTGCGAGGCGCACGACCTCGACCGGTCGCGCGCGCAGTGAGTGTAGTAGTGTAAGGGAACAGCGTACCTTACCTACCCCCTTTCTAAGGGAAGCCTTGTTTCAAGGCGTTAGTTAACTCTAACTGGTAAACCAAGGGAAATCTTGGCCCCGAGTAAGAGAGCGATCTCTTACTAAGCCCTTTTGTAAGGGCGTATCGGCTATGGTAGCGGCATATCGCCGCTTTAGGAAAGTCTTCCTCTGTGCGCTAGCCGCACCGTCCGTGTACGCACCGGCTACATCTGCCATCCAAGACAACCGACAATATAGAAGAATAATATATTGGTAATAAATTTACGAGAATAGCAGCGGCTATCGAACTTTTAAGCCCCGATCCGCCTCGGATTTCGTGCTCGAAAATGACCCGGTATTCAGCGGTCGCGGGTGGGTACGCAACGACGGGTTTTGGTGAAGTTGCATGTACCCATGTTTGGGAACTTTCTTATGCATTTACTTATGTGTTTGGACGATTTGGTATTCATTCACGTTGGAAGTTCAAGACAATTTTCTTATTGAGTTTTCGAACATTATGTAATACACTTTCTTAAGTATAAATATTGAAAATATTCGTTATACCGGTTTGTACCAATAAACAGGTATATGTTTATTTTCATTTATAGCAATGCTAATTTCGTACTAGGATAGCTCTGATTACCTATTATTAGGTACAGATATGTAGTGTAAGTAGTGTAGGACACGAAAGATATATGATCGCTACAACTTCAACCCTTATGCATATTACATGATAGGACATATAATCACTTCTCAACACACATTCAATTAATCAAGTCCCTGACTTGGCTATCTTCATCTAATGTCTTTGGGTGTTGTTCTCGTCGTTATCGAATACTGGTTGCGACAGAATTCATTAAAGACGAATTCAGTATATTCAAGGTATTAATTGACATTTACGACTCCAGTTTCAACGAATCTACGCAAAGATGGACAATGAAACATTTCAACAGTAAATCTCAACAGTGACTGGCTTTACTTAACGACCAGCCCCTATTTACGCGTATCCTACCTGATCAAAACAAGCAATCACATCAGGTGGTTTGAGACCCACGCAAAGGGCCATATTTGCCAACGGGATATGAGCCCAAGGAAACAAGGGCTGCAAAGAAGTTGTTTTTACTAAGTGTCGTTTTTTTCATGTGTCTGACCGGGTACTGGTGGTATTTTCTTGAGCTTTGAAAGTCCTTTTCGGAATGTAGTGGTATTTTTTTCGTTTTTTCTATCGAAATCGATGAATCTCTGGATAAACGAGTGACGAAAGTGCGACGGATAAATGTGTGGTTCTCGAGGCAATTATCGAAAACTTGAAGGAAGTAAAAACGCGGCTTGTATCCAGAGGTAGAAGAAGGTCGGATATCAGTTACAAGCACGATATCTGGGTCAAGGATCGACTCCTCAATAGTGACAAAAGTCAAATATCGAGAAAATTTTCTGTGCAGAAAATACCCCGGAAACGGTTGGTTTGTTCCTACCTGTTCATGGTGGTGCTGAAATTACTTATGGTTTTGCTTGGACTAAGATATTGAAGGTCATCAAGATAGGCGTCCAGTAGAATATTTCGATCAAATATAGCCAATTTCCCTTATTTTTTTGATACGGCGGTGGTGTTAAAGGACACATCAAGCGCAATTGTCCTCAAATAGGCAAAAAGGGACAAGATAAAGGTGAACAGTCGGTGAAGAAAACGACAAACCTGGACGCGAACGGTTGCGTTGTAAAGGACAAAAAATGTTTTCAAGACCACCAAATGGAGCGATGATAAATCGAAATCACAACAAAGCTTATAGAAAGGCCGGGTCAAATTCGAGAAAGCTCAAATTTAAAGGGAAAATGCTCGAATTTGAGTTTTGCCCGAGCTCGAATTTAAGCGCTTTACAGGAGTGTAGGCCACAGTTAATATTAGGGGTTGTTCACTCTTCCCTCCTCCCAGTTCCCGCCATATCCTCTCCCCTACAACTTCTCGATCCTCCCTTATATCCGCGCGCTTCTCTGGCTTCTCAAATATGCTATTTCCTTCACACCTCCTCTTGAGGAGGAGGAAAGAATACGAGAAAAAGAGATACGCCATTCCAAGAAAGTAAGAGCCATGACTTGCTTTATGGCCTGGCCATAAGCGAGCGGTGTCCAGTAACCAAGGTAGTGGTATCTGTTAGATGTCAGTTCTGTCACTTCTTTGGTAGGGAAGGCTGTAACCCTACAGAAGATGGCAACAGCAAAAAGAGCGCCAAGAGATCAACAAACAAGTTCTTCCGAATGCATTTCCTTACAGACAACTACAAGCAGCACCTGGAGACTCAGCATGATAGTCGATGGTCTGAATATTAGACCCTATCAAACGAGCATAATAAGGTCTATTTCGCTGGAATCAATATCCGCTTTGCGGAGACTCTTCCATCCCATTTTGAGATAGAGAGATCAAAACCTCTATCATCCAAGTAAAAAGGGAGATTGTCGATACCATTATCGCAGAGTTTTTGTTCGATGAAGAGGAAGAAGCGGGATCGGAAGACGAAGACGGAATCCCTGCCTCATTCTCTAGAGACGATGACGGGAACGAGAGTGAAGATTCGTGATAATTGAGGCTTCTCAAGCTGCTGTAGCGCTGCTAAGATGCAGAATCTTTCACTATTTTAAGGTTGGGGTGAAGAGACCTTCCAAGGTAGTTTCTACCAGGTTTCTGTCAGCAACGACCTCCACAAGGAGCTTATTGTTCGGCATGCGAGTGTGGGAATCTTTTTAGGCAAACAGCCAGCTTGATGAAGCACTACAGAGAAGTAACCGGCGTCGTTAGCGTCGGCTTCCAAACAAGTTCAAGCTTTCAAGGGTGCTACGGGTTACTGTGGCAGAAAATCTCACGGTGCTATCTGACATTCTTAATCATTTGTGGGCATTTTCAATAGCTTTAGATTCGTATAACCACCACTCAACCTCTTACCTTGATGTCAGGGTACGGTTTGCCCTGAAAGGAGAGCTGCACAACTTTCATCTGGTCGCTCTGTCACTCTTTGAGAGGCACACTGGGGAAGAGATGTATAGATTTCTAGCAAGGATGATGGATTCTATTTGCCTATTTGGTCCTCGAGGGTGATTGGAGTGGCCACTGACGGGGCTAGAAATACGACTGGCGGCATCCGTGGCCTAACAAGCAGGCTCGAGAGACACGTAGAAGCTGGCTTGGTTCGCGTTTGGTGTGGAGCCCATCAGCTTGATTGGTGATGCAACGGCTCTTCAAGGCCTTGCTTGAGGGTCCGTTTCTGACAAGTTTGACTGCATTCGTTGGCTACCTTCGCCGGCAGCAGACTTTGATACAAACGATGAAGACGAAATGCCAGAACCTGAGCTCTACTCGATGGCTCTCTATGGGACGGACGGAAAAGTGGCTCTGCAAGCACAATCAGACTGTTCTTTCGTAACTCAAAGAAAAGAAGGCAGCTTACAGTCCATCACTGAGCTGGTGGATTGTCACTCATTTTGTCAATGGTCTGATGAGAAGAGCCGATATCACCTTCAGTAAGATGCAAGGAATGACAACTCTTGTTGGTGAGCAAACAGAAGAGCTGCAATATCTAGCGGCCTCTATCATGCGCATGGGAGAGCTTGAAGATAAAACGACGCCTCGGATGAAGAGTCTGCTGAGGAGTCTGGTGCACTCAGGGACATATTGGTAGAGGATAACTACGTAGTCTATGGCCGGTACAAAGCGCGGCTATCTTCGATTCGGAAATTTGTTGAAGATAACGGGACTTTCGTGACCGATGCTCTGAAGGATGTGGAGATTCAAGATAATGATGGGGCCGCGGAGTGCAGGCGAACATTAATCGCCGTAGGCAAAATGATGGAAATGGGTACTGACCAGATACATTCCATCGTGGCTGAACATTTTAACGGAAATAAGCGCTTTCCTCCCGTTTTTCCTCAGGACTTAGTGCTTCAACGACCTTCCGAGTTCAATCTGACTCTTATGAAATACAAGGAGAGGTTTCGAAGCTTAGAACTTGGAGCATTCTTCGCAAAGGTGGAAGCAGATTTCATAAAGCTCAAACTGGAAGAATATACAAAGGATAAGGTTAAACGCGGGCTAAGGAGATTGAAGAGAAATAGAGGAGGAAGTGAACAAAGCGCTGATAAAGGTGTAGCTACAGACAGTGGTGGCTTTCAATTCTCCTTCAAAGAGAGCTGGGCTACCTGCTGCCTTAACACCAGATTTCCCTCCCTCACTGACTTTGCTGGGGGCTTGGCAAGTGTCTTTCCAGGCACTTCTACAGTTGAGTCAGACTTCTCAATCATCAAGTGGGAAAAGGATGACAATCGTACTGGATTGGCAGACTTTTCTTTGGAAGGTATTCTCCAGGCAAAGTAAGCTCAAAGACTGCAGAAAGTCTACAAGCTTGTTGTAGAACAATGAAATCTTTCTATTTACTGCTTCTGATTTTATAATAAAAGCCTGGATATTGACGAGCTGAGCTCTAGATTGCTCTTCGTAATACTACTATGCTTTCATCATCCTGCTGTCATCCTCATCCTTCTTCCCATTATCTTCGTGGTGATAATCAAGTATATTAGCTCCTTACCTCTCCAACCGTCGTCGGATGCTGATACTTTTGCTAGATTCTGCTGCTTGCTGCTAATGCTGCTGCTAGCTACAGTTTTTCCTGCGTGCTGCGTATGCTTCTTCTGCTTCTGCTGCTGCTGCTGTTGCCAAGGAGGAGGAGACGGATCGTCTTATAGTTCCTTTAAGTAAAACACAGGGGTACGTTATCCTATAGTTAATATTAGAGAGATCGAATTGCTTGAATTGGAAAGCCCCATTTTAAGCTAATTTCGAGGTTTGGCGTAATCCTCGAATTTGACCCGGCCTGCTTATACATAATTGATAGTATTGCAAACAGGCACCTTATATCTAGTGAAGTGTGGTTAAATGATTGACTGTGGTGTAGTTGACTTATCCGCGCTTCCTGATGGTTGATTGTTGTCCGTGTCCAATGTTGTAAAATCACGTTACAACGTCTGGGGATAATACAATGGTTATTGAGTTATCGAGCTTTATTTTGCTCCGAAACTCGAAAAAAAAGCTGATTCGCTTGGAAAGTTGCGTGGAAAGGCTGCATAATTACCGATAATGAACAGAAATTAAAATTAAGTTGGAAATGTGAAGTTCGTTTCCCTATAGAAAACATTTGGATCGATTTTTGTCATAAGTTAGTGCCCAAAGCATTAAATGGTGCACGTTAATTTTCAAGCATGGTGTTGAATACTTTACAAGAACGTGTTGCAAATGATGAAAAAGGAGGCATCTATCACTTTCATGTTCGTCTGGGTCACTTTGCTCACGATACGGTTGAAAAACTGATCAGACAATGCCTTTAACAGATAACAAAAGACTACAGTTCCTGATCTACACGGAACTCAAAGAAAGAAACAACCCAAAAAGGCTCTGGGTAGAACTCGCCAATCAAACATGTCGGTGCGGTTATTTTCAGTGACCTTAATAGCCCGCTAATGCCACGTGACCGACGTGGAAATCTTTCTCTAGTTATATTTGTGGATTATCTCTCGAATTACGTAGGGTTTTCACAACTCGCGCCAAAGATCAAGTGGCAAAAATGTTTGAACATCTTCTGGCAGACTGTTCAAAAATGAATTCGATTACAGAATTCACGTGTTAAGAAAATACGGATCGTAGTGATGAATATCGAAACGTAGACGTGTTTTGTAAACAGGTCGGAGTAAGAAGACAAATCACGGAGGCTGTAAATCCAGCTTCAAACGAAAAGTATGAAAGTATGAATTGGACCATTTTTAATATTGTCCGGTGTAGGATTTTAGGTGAGAATCCCATCGATGTACTGGACGAAGGCGTTCGATATGCTCAACTGTACTCCGACGCATGCTACTCCTGGCAATTTGTCACCGTTCGAATTATTAACGGTGAAAGACCTTCTCTCATGCACATTGTGGTTTTAGGATCACCTTGAATGTTTTGAAGATACCCAAAACGAAGGCTCTCTCAAACACGCTGAAACCGACTTAGTACAGGCGGAAGTGACGAAGCGAAAGGTTACAAGGTCCTGCTACTGAAGGTCAAGGTAGGAACTATTACTAGGAACGTCACGGATATTGAAACGCAGGAAGCAATCCAAAAAATAACACGGAGTCTGGAAAATGCGGTAGGAGAACAAGAGATCTGAAAACACGGAAGCTAACCGCGAGAAGCCGTGCAAGTTTATCCTCGGAAATGAACGTCAACGTCGATAACACCGAAGCTACAAGGGTTAATGAACGAAGAACTTACAGGAATAACGCGCAGGTAACAAGAAGAAAAGAAAAATGAAGGCGATGGATCTTGCGGAAACAAGGAAAGCAGAGAACAGAACCAATCAGAACGGTATTACTGAACAAGGAACGACGCCCGAAATGCAAGAAATTTCGATGCAAACAACTGCGGAACGGAACGCGTTTTTTTATGCAGTATATGACGACGTTGGCATTGAAAGTGATATGTGGGTGGCCATTCTGGACCCGAATGTTACATAGAAGTTCATATAAGCAGAAATTCAGATACGTGTAAGTTGGCTAAGGAGGAGGAGATAAATTACTTTAACATCTTGGAACTTAAAGGGCAAAAGGCGACCAGGCAAAGAATCTTTACCCACAAAATGGGTCTACAAGACCAAGGTAAAATCAGAAGGTACCGTTGAAATGTATAAAGCGTGGTTTGAGGCGAAAGGCGATGAACAAGTTGGAGAAATTTATTATTTCACGTTTCTGCAGTTATGGATATAAATGACGTGATGCTGATACTTACAATGGCGCATATCTGGGGTATGCCTTAATGCCACGTACGGCGACGTGCCAAGTGCCTATCCTAAGGCAAAATCTTAGGACGGAAATGATATCCACTTCAAAGTGACGCAAGACATGAAAGTTTCACGGAATCAATTGGAAAGTTTGGAATGAAGTCCAAGAATGAATTGGCTTTGCAGCATTAACGAAATTTCTATGGATCAAAGCAGACTGGAAGACAATGACACCAGTTTCTGTGCGAAAAATTGCAAAACGGAATTTTCGAAGTGTATCACCATCACGTGCGTTAGCGTACGAAAACGTGGATGCTTACGTAGGTAATCTTTGGTTACAGGCACAACGGAACGAAGGTCACAAATTTGCAGACATAGAAGAGTTGGAACTAAAGGATTTAGGAGGTGTGGAAAATTGTTGGGAATCCGAATTGGAGGAGTAACGAAAGAAGGCTATGATATAGACAAGAGTCTACGATTGATGAATTATTTAGGGGGAAACGTTAATTTGGCAAAAACGCCTGTTCTGGATCTGGATGATATGAAAAATTTCAAATAATCGCAGCTATGGAAGTCACGTGAAAACATGCCGTGTATCAAGAAGTTTTAATCACTCGTTTGGAGCTTACTATAAATATCACGATGCACACGCCCTGATATCGCATTCGCTGTGCATCGTGCCCCATGCCTTCACGCTAGGGTATTATAAGACTGCTAGGAGAATCGTGAATAAAAGGCACCAAGGAATGAAGATAAAATTGAAACATGATGACTGTCGGAGTTCCACTACGCCGATTTCGCGGCAGCAAAATTGGGAAGAAAAAGTGTCAGTGCTATGTTTATCTATGTGAATAGTGTGGTGATATGTTGGCAAGGCAAAAAATAGGCTGTGGTTGCGTTATCGACGGCGGAAGCCGAATTCACAGCTATTTTTATAGGTGGAAAGGAAGCGCTATGACTCAGACAATTGTTATGAGATTTGAATTCACGCGAAGCCGCCTTTTGTGCTGTAGATTGAATATGAAGCTGCCATACAAATGCGGAAAGTGAATCTAGTGCTGGAAGAACCAAACATATCTACATCAGGCTGAAATTTCTAAAGGGTTACGCTAGCAAGAGAATCGTGGAAAATGTGCACTTTACCGGTTCTTATTCAAACGTTACTAAGGTAACTTTCAGTTTTAGCAACGTTAATTTCCAACCTTTAGACACCAATTTTGGGTACTTATAATTAGTTTCAGTTACACAACTTTTGTAGTATCACAAATAGATTCACACGTAGACCCATGCATACATATTACATATTAGTACAGATAATCACTTCTTAATACACATTCATTGAGGAAGTCCCTGACTTGGTTATCTTTATCTACTGTCTACCAACTACTTTGGGGTGTTGTTCTCATCAAGAACGGATACTTAGTTGCGACAATATTTAAGAAATTCAACTTCAGTTTATTCAAGGTTAATTTCCACATCTACGACTCACGTTTCCAAGTTCTTTCGCAAATGGACAAAGAAACATTTCTACTGGAATTGTCACGACCATACACGTGTCGAATGTGGATATGATTGTAGATGTATAGACGAAGAATCACAGGGCACAGCGATTGTAAGAATTGTTCAAACAAATTGGTTTGTATTGAAGATGGTTTAGCCTCCGCAAAGTATTGATTCTGTATGTACCCATGTTAAAAGTGTTTGGTAAAAATACAGACTGGTGTACATCCGATGACCTTGCTAAACAAGTTGCGAATAAGGCAATTCCGATTTTTGATAGCCTCTTTCCGCATACCCAAGCGCTTATCTCGTTCGATAGTGCAACTATCCACACGGTATTTCCACCAGATGCACTTCGTGCTTAGCTCATGAATCTTGGGTTGGAGTAAAGCAACCCCGGATGCGAGCAACCGCATTGGTGACGGTATTCGCCAGGAGATGTGCTTTACAACGGAAAATCACATCTCCATCATAGAGAGCCAAAGAAGATAAAAATCGCGCTCGAGGAACAAGGACTGGCGCAAGGACAAGATGGATATTCCGTGCCAGGAAGGCGAGGTGTGCAGCGCAGGGAATATAATGGACGATAAGTTCACCAGTGAGTTCACTTGGCTTCTTGTCAAATCCACAACGACGAATTCCTCGACCTGTAGCTCGTCCATTATCTTGACGCCTAAGTTGACGATTTCCTGGTATACACGATTGTTGATCGTGTTCGCCTCCTATGAGCTCATCATTTTCCTCAGATACGGGAGCTTTCTGGTGTACGGGAATAGACAAGCTGCCATATCAAAGATAACACCTTATCGATGATGATCCGCTTTATTGTTGAATAAACGCGAATCGAAAGAGTCGACAAGCATCATCCTCGTATCTTGGGCAACTTGGGTTAGAAGGTTGTGCTTGATGAACATAGTTTTGTACCGAATACTATTTTCGTCACCGCCGTTACCGCTGTTGTATTTTTCTGCTTTATTCGTGATAATCGGATCAAGTACCTGTAAAGGTCTTGCCGACGAGAACACCTTACTTTTTAGCTTTCCTAACCTGGCAAGCACTTCAACAGCAAGAGTATAGTTTACAGCCTTACAAGCAACTATCAAGTCCCCCACTGGCTTCATAAAAGAGTAGAGATGCACAATATCATCTCGATGGGCTCCAAACGAAACCTATCTTGCGTTTGGTACAGTAGTTTTCGCGAAAGCAGCCCCACAGTTGAAGAACACGCTCAAGAAATTTAACGGTACTTGTCCAATGTCGAGGAACATCATTTGGGACCACCAAGATACATCCAATTTCGTCGATCTTTGTGTATTGGAACTTCGTTAACTCCGGATCCGACTTGTTCAAGGTCTCTATAACTTTCTTGACTTTCTTGACTTTCTTGATTAGATCTCTGGCTGCTACGTTCTTGCTAATATTCTGGTCAACCTATATTCCAAAAGATTTGACAAGCGCTCTGTGTTATGCACCAGTCCCACGGGATTCGTCGCCCATGAGAACTTTCAGAACCCGTCGAATGTCTACCCCGCTGTCCGACGTAGAACTATAAACATCTTCATACAGATTGAGTACGTATTCCTCAAAAACTTGCTCTGCCCACAACTTAACTTGTTTCAGTGAGTCTGAATTTATCGGCCAGCAAGTTTTTGCTTGTACGAAAACGTTTGACGGAGAGTAAATTGCATCTGAGGTGGAAATCCTTATCGATGAAGAAAATCCTGATACCAAAATATTTTTCTTGAAGATCTTAGACTACCATAAATCCATGTTAAGATGAAGGATAGGCACTCTCGTTTTATCCTTGATTTCTTTAAAGTTTTGCAGGAAAGTGTTTTGTTGCAGAGTAAAGATCAATGACGTGGCACTTCACTCTTTTTTAATTCAGGTCCATGGGAGATTCCGGATACCGCGGAAGGTATGATTGACTTCATCTTGATCCATCCGACTGATGACAAAGTTCAAAATGCACTGATACTTTGTGTAGTCCAAGCCTCAATATCAATAAGGAGTCACCTGGTAGTGATGCATCGAGCGAACGCTTTAAGGAGCCTTGCGGGTTTTATTCTTTCCCATTATTAAAAGCGTCCTCTCACTGGTAACACCTTGCTTGTCTTGCAGATGCTTTGTCGCTTGGCTGGTTTTTCCCTTTTAATGCTATGAGTTTGTCCTCTTTTCGGCATTCCGCTGACGTCAAACAGAACCATCCCGACCTATTCGCACCCACCACGGTCCCATCAATATCAACACGGACGATATAGCTGTGAATTATGCTCACATATCGACCGCTTTCCACCTCTTTTCTGCTATACCTACGGAATTATGTACCAGATGGTGGTAGTGGATTTTTAATATACCCAGGAGGAATTGAGAAACTCTCCACAGCTCTCGTTACAATTTCGTCGATATGACCAGAGTCGCTCTGAAGGGTGGCAGAGCTGCCGCTTGGGATATTAGAGAACCTCCCCATTTAATTGGGTAGGTGTAAGCCATGTCAAGCGCGTGCTGTAAGGGACTCTTCATTACACTTGGACCCCGACTCTACCCGGCCTTGGATTCGTGTCCACTGCGGGACTCGAACCCGTGACCTCCCGGTCCCGTGGTGGAGCCTAAACCACTGCACCACAGGGTCAGTTCAGAACTGCCGCTTGGGTTATCCATGCTTCAGATCAACGGTAACTTTCACCTTGGAAAAGAAGGGACCGGAGGAATCCCATCAAGTATATCCTTTTGTAGATGAAAATCAGCCGGATTGCTTACAAAACAAGTTTTTTTGCTAAAAAAATTGATGATCTAATACGCATTTGATTGACTGTGCCAGGTCTGTTGCCATAAAAACACATTAAATAAGGTTTGGCGCGTATCACGTCCCAGATTCAATGTTCACCCACACAAACTTTCTACTTTTTATACGTAGATGCACAGCAGTAATATTATAGTAGCAGTAATACTATCGGGCGTCGCAATAATTTGAGGGACAACTGGATAGTTAGTTACTTGCATGAACAAACGACGAAGCTTTACCTGCAGCAATTGCGGAAGAGAAGGCCACCGATTCCTTCAATTCCTGTCGCAGAGATAGATACCTAGATAGAGCGTTGTCACCATGTAAACAAAGGCAGTATAAAGGGGCAGCGGATTGGCTGTCCTCTACTCCATCCTCTTCGTCTCCCACTCTCATTTCGGCAATCAGTGCTCATCGACAAGCGGCAAGTGCTACAGATACGCAGAAAAAAGGCTTTGTATATCTTGGTGAGATTTCAGCAAATGGATTGCCGATGAATTCCATGGCAACAGACCTGGCACAGTCAATCAAATGCGTATTACATCATCAACTTGTTTTTTAGCATTGCCAGAAAATCAGATAGTAAGATAATCAAATGAGACGAGTGAGGGTTGGATGAATTGTCAGTCGTCGTTAGGGATGTCAATGGGCCGGCCCGTCTCGCCGGCGTACGGGCTGGGCTTGGGCCTGACTATCGGGCCCGTGGGCTGGGCCAGGGCCTGACTTCCAAGAACCGCTTGCTACGTGGACGGACCGCGGTCCTTGGATTACACACGGGCCGGGCCAGGGCCGAGACTTTAAGGCCCGTACCGCCCATTTAGTGTATGGTGTATTTGTTAATTCCTTATATGTAGTCCAGAGGTCGGAGAGAACATTCTAGGAGATTTTCTATCCCTTAAATTTCGAGTTTTTGATCTTTGGAGGTACTGGATATAAAGCAGAGTGCCCCCCTAGGCATCCCAGAAGTTTTCCTGGCTTATCTACCCCCAAGACTCCACCTCATTACCACACCTCCGATGGACGACGCTGTTGATATCGCTGATGACAGCATCCTATCGGTGTCATCTGAAGATAGCAGCGGACCACCTGGAAAGCGTCGGAAGCTGACATCAGAAGTATGGGACCACTTAGCCTTGATACACTTGGTAAGTCTTATTTTTCTTGCATCAACACATTATGGGTGTATGTTTATCAATTACTTACCCATAATTCCCGGAGCTAGCCGGCGAACCATAAGCCATCTGCAATCACTGCAAAAGCACGTTTGCAAGTAAAGGAGGCAGCTCTGGTACCAGTCATCTTCTGCGTCATCTTAAGAAGTCATGTCCCTAGTTCAAGTCCCTTGAGAAAGGCTAACAGACACTGTCCTTCACCAAGGCTGGTAGCTCTGGGAAGCTCTCCACGCATGTGTTTTGTCAGTGTAGCCGTCAAGATCTTGCTCGCATGGTCATCATGCAGTAGTACCCTTTCAACATTGTCGAACATGCTGCATTCCGCACACTCGGCACAAACCTCCAACCGAGATTCAAGATAATTTCTCGGGGTACTCTTCGCTCCGACTGCCCTTGCCATATACGAGGACAAAAATACCAAGCTCCACAAGCTCCTGGAAGATGCACCCGGTCGGCTGTGTTTGACCACCGACCTGTGGAAGTCACCGCTGGCTCTGGAGTATATGACAATCACCTGCCATTGGATTGACCAGAATTGGAAGCTTCAGCGCCGGATTCTGAACTTTGACATGATACCATCTCCCCACGGCGCCGAACATCTTACGGAGGTTTTTGAAAAAGGCATTCGAGAAGGGCATTGGACCAGAAAACTGGAACATTGACACAAATGTATTGGTGCTTTTCCACTGTTTGAAACTGCCATTATATTTACTTGAGCTAATAATAATTGTTTGGGAATAGCTGTGCACTCTCACAGTCGACAACGTGTCTTTGAATGACAACCTTGCTGCAAACATGAAGGAGAATCTTGGCGACATGAATGTTCTACCCATAAGCGGCATGCTCTTTCATGTCCTCTATTGTTGCCACATTCTGAACCTAATCGTCAAGGATGGGCTAGTTTCCGTCAAGGATATCGTTGACAATGTAAGGAGCTTTGATGACATATGTTCATAATTTCATAAATACTAATAATCATTCATTTTTACCGTTCAGATCCGCAACTGTATCAAGTATTGTAGCCGGTGCGTAAACGCACGGTGCGGCTAGCGCACAGAGGAATACTTTCCTTAAGCGGCGATACGCCGCTACTTAGCCGATACGCCCTAATGAAAGGGCTTAGCGTGAGATTACTCTCTCGCTCGGGGCCAAGATTCCCCCTGTTTCCTGTTAGCGTACACTAACGCTTTAGCCTTAGGCTTCCGTTAGTAGGGAGTAGCTAGAGGAGGTACTCCCCTGCTACGACACTCACAGCACGTCCGACCGTTCTGGGCCGAACGTCTAGCTGGATTAGTGTAATTTGGAAACTGATTTTTAAATATATAATTAGCCTAAATTAATAAACTAATGTAAACCCTATGTAATACTTAGTAGAACTTATTTAATTCGTACCTAGCCGAAAATGTAATGTACACAACCTGTGTACCAACGCGTGGCAGGCTGCCACGCCTTCACCAAGGGATCCCGCCCTGATTGGCTAAAACAGCCAATAGGTCCGAACCTTTCGGACCGGCCAATACTTGACCTTAACCGTTGTCTATTTACATACACCAACGTAACTAAATGTAGCCCCGTTACATTCTACCCCATCAAGACCATTGCCACGCAATAGTCGATTTTAGTTGGAGACCCCAACTGCCATAACTCTGGTGTTGATGAGTACCTCTATAGGTGGAGATCATTCTCCCCGAGAAGGGGATGTCATCTACTCGGACTCCGATATCTCGGAGGAGGGGGCCCTTGGGGATAGCTCCCTAAGGATCATCGCTCTGAAGACGCGAAAAGGCGACGTCAGCAGCCTAATCCTTTCCCAACACGTGGGTAAAATGCGCTATCTCGCGCGCCACCATTGCCAATTTCGGATGACAAATCCGGGAAAGCGGCCATTACGTCCAATAATTTGGACGAAGCTCAGAGCCTTGATCGTGCCAAAGCGGCACTATGTCCAGCATCACACGCCCCCAAACGCACTTCACGGGCGGAATATCGTTTTGGGGGTCCTCGTGATCCCCAAAAGTGGTCTAAGAATGAGGAAAAGAGGGGTTTAGGCTTCTATACACCTGGCCCTGCGGCTGAACAGCCGCGTCAAATCGAATGCCGGAAGCAACTCCGGGAAAAACTGCTCACGCAGAAGCAGTTCACTGCCGCCTTATACCGAGAGCGCCTCGGGAAACAGGCGAAGGGTGTCTTTGTTGAGAAACTCCGCGAGGTTACCTTCGTTCTCCTCCAAGGAGAGAATGCCGAAGAAGCAGAGCGTAAGTTCCGCGCTTGGGTAGAAGGGGAGAAACGTCTCCCTGAGTTTACAAACCTGTACAACAGCTATTCCGAACGTGACTTTCGGGTGGAGAGGGCATTGCGCTTGGCGTTTGCCAAAGCCAAAGCGATGGATCAATTACCTGCCCCTTATCGCACGCGCTATGCTAGCACCTGTGCCCTCAATGTGGTGCCGGAGCGCAGTGCCAGCTCCGCATCTGCCTCCGGCGAACTCCCAACTACTGGGAGTGAAGGGGCTTCTCCAGCCCCTTTGGTCGTCGAATCGAAGCGGGATTCTACCACTAGAAAGCGTCAACGACGTCTCGGCAATCCTGCCACAGGGGAGTCTCGGACTCCCATGAACTCCGTGAATGTGGGTAACCCTTCCACTTCACTAGATATTGGGTCTCCCCACGGTGATAGCGTCATGCCATCAAACGTTCCACATGGTAATGTGGAACCCCCTCCGAATCGAGAACTGGGGGAGGTGGCCGCGAAATTGCGACGTGAGAATCATGAGCGCTGTGATTGACACAACCGTCGCACCCTGGAACTCCAGGATGGAATCCACGATGCCATGGGCGCGATTGACCGCGTCGAGAAGCGGATTGACTATTTTGAGTCTGCCCTTGACTCCTTTCGCCGTCTTGAGGAAAAATTCGAAGCTTCCGTTGCGGAGCTTCGTGGTCGTATTTTGACCCTGTCGGAGATGTTAATCCACCCTGCCCCGCCTTACGGCTATCCGCCTTCGGGTCCTGGTATGGCTTAAGCAAACCCACATAGATAGTTGGATGCGTACGCATCACCTTCGGGATGTCCAAGGTATACGCCAAGCCCTTTCGGGATAATACCTTAAAAGGCCCCACAAACCAAACCTGGGGCGCAGTTTGTTCCGTAATACGTTAGAAACTGCATGTGTAGGAAGCTTTTAGCGTATAATAAAACACTTTCTCCTACTTTATACGCCTTTTTGTTACGCCGACCCTTGCGGTCGGCCTGTTCCTTTTGCTTGTCTTGGCTTTCCGCCATGGCGTCGCAAACGTGTCGTAATACATTAAGGCGCGTCGATAAAAACTTATCGATGTGCTTTCGCACAGATACAGGGATGACATCGGGGAATCCTCCCCCCTCAAGCCCTGGGCCCCACACACGTGGCGTCAACTGAACCCTCAAATTCACTAATCCGTTCACGTAACGGGGTGAACCCCGTAGATGCATGGACCGAATTGTTTATAACAAATTCGGCCATAGGAAGCATCTCACTCCAACTCTTTGGAGAATCCGGACATAAACTCCGTAGAATGTCCTCTACAACGCGATTAACGAGTTCCGTTTGACCGTCCGTCTGCGGATGATCCGCAGTGCACATGAGAAGCTTAGTGCCTAGCACCTTAAACAGCGTGCCCCAAGATTGCCCCGTAAAACGGGGATCCCGATCCGATACAACGGAATCGGTTAGACCATGCTGTCGAAAGACACGGCCTAGGAACACTTTCGCTGTTCCTTGTCCATCAATGGACTCTAGCACCGCCGCCAGGTGATCCATCTTGCTCAAATGGTCTACAAAGACCAAAATGCCGGTGTTACCGGCCGGCCTTATCTTTCGGAAAACCGAAGATAAAATCCAAATCCATACTAATGGATTTCCAACCCTCCGTCGGAACGGATAAGTTTGCCAAAGGCGCAGCTGACTCTGCAGAGGGTTTGACCCTCTGACACGTTTCACAGGTGCAAATATACGCACCTACCCACTTATACATCTTGGGCCACCAATACAAAGCCCTTAAAGCGCTATAGGTCTTATCCCGACCCAAATGACCCCCGGTAGGGGCGTCATGTGCCTCAAAGAGGACTCTATACTTCAGTTCCTCACTCATCAGGAACAACCACCCGCGGAAGGTCCTCCGCGCTCGTGCTATAATATATCAAACCGTCACAGTACCTGTAACGGTGTAACCGAGATCTAGCTCGACTTGACAGGGTTGGATCAGATGAGCCAAGTCCTTTTTCACCCAACGCGCTGATGAGCGCCGTACATTGTGGGTCTTTCTCATACGCCTGGCGTATGAGATACACCACAGACGAGGTGATGAATGTCGCATGAGCGAGCTCGTAATCGGGACGACGCGACAACGCGTCTGCAAGTACATTCTGTTTACCAGGTTTGTACTTTACCTCAAAGTTGTACTCCGCAAAGAAGGAGAGCCAACGGGCCATCCGTTGGGTGAGATGAGGCGACTTCGTCGCTGTCCGTAAGGACGCGTGGTCTGTATAAACCACGAACGGCTTTGAGCCAAGTAGGTGAATCCTACATTTGACAAGGGCATACTTCATAGCAAGTAGCTCCTTATAATGAACGGGATAATTCCGTTCCGCAGTTTTAAGCTGCCTCGACTCAACCGCAATCACGCGTTCCCGTCCAGCGTCGTCTGCTTGTAACAAAGCACATCCGATTGCGAAATCACAGGCGTCGCAGACGACACTACATGGTTTCCCAGAGTCTGGGAGAGCAAGAACGGGAGATTTTAGCAAGATCCCCTTAACCGCTTCGAAAGCGTTTTGGTGTTTGTTTTTCCAACACCAATCTACGTCCTTCTTAAGAAGGTCAGTTAATGTCTTCGCCATCTCAGCGTAGTTCTCGCTGTATTTGTGGAGATAATTGGCTAATCCTAGCCACTTCCGTAAAACCCTAATATTTACAGGCGAAGTCCACTCCACAATGGCTTTCACCTTCGCGGGATCCTCCCGCACTACATCCTTACCGATGAAGCATCCGAGGAAAGGAATTTCCTCAGCACCAAATATACATTTGGATGCGTTCGCATATAACTTATGCTCTCGCATACATTTGAGCACCGCTAGAAGATGTATCAGGTGCGTCTGAACATCAGACGAGTCGCCTTCCTCGCGACTATGGACGAATATATCGTCGAAGTACGTCTGAGCGTACTTCCTATGAGGGCGGAAGAGTTGAGTCACCAAGCGATTGAAAGTCGCTGGTGCATCTGAAAGCCCCTGTGGCATAACAAGCCACTCCCACAGCATGCCACTAGGCGTGCTGACCGCTGTAAGCGGAATATCGGATGCTCGCATGAGCACCTGATAGTACCCGTCTACCAGATCTATGGCGCTGTAAACAGTACAGCCTGTCATATTATTCTGGAGGACAACCTTCCGAAAAATCGGAGTTTTCATGGGTACAGTAGCTGCATTCAGCTCAATTTACGCATGCAAAATGCGCCACTTTCCGTTCGGTTTACGAACACAAAAAGTGGGGGATGAGTGGGGATACTTGCTCTCCCGTACCATCCATGCCTCTTCTTTCCCCTGAAGAATGCGTCGATGACGTCGCATTGCTCCTTGGGGAGAGGCCACTGCCTAGTGACGCAGTATTTGGTTCCAGGAACAAAATCAATTTCATGTCGGACTCCCCGATCAGGTGGTAACCCCATCGGCGGGTTGTCACTAATGACATCTCCGAATTCCTTAAGTAAGGAGTTGTAAGGGTCCCCAGGATCCACAAGGATCTTGAGACCGCTTTGGGCATTCAATGCCTGTTTGGTTTGCACCAAAACTGACTCGTCCATCGTGGAGGAGGAGTTTAACTCCTCTTCCGGACGCAACACGACGATCTCGTCGAGTTCACCTGCTTTTACAGCAGTCTCAAACTCGTTGAAGGACATCTCCTCCAACGACAACAGTTCGTCTACCCCAGGAAACCGTTCAAGGCTTACGCCTTCCGTTACAACACCTGTCACACTATTCAGCATCCGATAGGACTGCTGACTACTGGCCTCGGGACTCTTCCAGGGACCTAGATGGGGGGAGTCAATTGCGTCATCTATTGGAAGCGCATCGCGCCTATCCACAGTGGTCTTTACCCCTACCACCGGTGAATCGCCGGTATCACCCTGTACGGCGTGGTCGGAATCAATTCCGACGTGCGGAAGAGACAAACTACCGGCCTCTCCGCTTGGAAGCGCCTCGCGCTTAATAACAGGGGTCACTACTCCGACCACTGGAGTCGCACCAGTCTCGCCTAGCAAGGCGTGGTCGGGAACCCCGACCTGCAGAAGAGACAAACCTTGTGTCTCTTCTCTAGGAAGCGCCTCGCGCTTATACTCAGAGGAATCCACCTCTACCACTGGCGACTCACCAGTCTCGCCTATAACGGCGTGGGGATTAACCGCCGAATCCCCCTCGTCAAGAACACTTCCTTGACCTCATTTGGACTGATCATCTCAGACATCCCAATCTCTGGAATCTCTAGACAGAATCGCTTTTGCGATCGAGCAAAGGTGGGTTCATGACTCGCCAATGCTTCACCCGACCGCGGGTGCGTTGAGCCAATGGACTTAGACTTCCAGTCTATCCATGGCTCGAGGCTTTCCAGCCACTTCATGCCCAGAATGAGGTCATTCCTCGAGTCCAAATCCAGGACTAGGCAACGTTCTAAGCTGTCGAAGTCTGCAAACTTCAGCTAAGGTCAATCGAGACCTTAGGTACAGAAACTTGTACACCCGTCGCAAGACGGACCGTGACAACGTCACGAGAACGTGCCTCTAGGGCCTCGGCATACAGCCGACTCTTCTCGACAGAAGCCCGTCTGACAGAATTGTCAGACGCTCCAGAGTCTATCAAGACTCTCCAAGGCTTATCAAAGCCTTTCACGTCCGCAAGGACAACCAGCAAACCTGGCTGGTACACCACGATGCTAGAAAGCACCGTTTCCCTCGGGGCTTTGTGCTGTCGTCCCCTACCCTGGGGATTAACAGCACTGAGGGATCCCCCAGTAGGGCGCCCCGCACCTACTGGGAGCCGTCGTTTCCCGACGGCTTGAGTGAGGGCCTTTTATACGCCCTCGGCCCCTTATAGCGAGTGTCTCGCTGGGGTTTTCGCGGACATCTGTTCCGCAGATGATCCGCACTTCCACACAGGAAGCATCTCAGCGGCCGATGCCGCTGCAACATAGCTAAGAGCTCTGCCTCGAAGCTCTGTGAAAAAGAGTCAGAGTGACTTTTAGCGGAAGGTTTCTCCTCCGTTTTGCCCTAAGGTCCATGGGTTCCGGACCCACCTTTGAGTAACGAAAATTTCTTTCGGCGTTAAACGCCATCTTAAACGCCTCTCCAGGGATTGGGGTCGGCATCGGAAGATCTCCGAACGTTCTGGCCCTTCTTTCAGGTCTCCCATGAACACGGGAGTGGACACATCGTCCGAATACGCTTTCGCGTACATCCCTGCCAACAGGGTTTTCAGTTCTTGGACGTATGTCTCCAAGTACCTAGTGCCCTGACGGCACCTCAAAAACGCAAGCTGATTCTGGAAAACCAAATCAGGCGTAGTACATGTCCATAAGCTTTCGCTTAAGTACTTCCCAGTTCGGGAACACATCCGTGACCGAACCCCGACACGTAAACGCCCATGTACGGGCTCAGCCCTTAAGATGGGTTAATGCAAGTCCCACTTTCAAGTGATCCTCGATCAAATTCGCTGTGGAGAAGGCCTTTTCGACCTCGCGAAGCCACACATATAGGTTATCGCCTTTCTCACCGGTGAATTCCGTCACCTTAAAGGAAAACGGAGGGCGCACCCCCGTAGACGCGGAGTAGCTTCAGCGAAAACTGGTCTCATGGGCGATGAGGGCGTTCACCCTCTCACGCACGGTAATAAGACCCTGCTCCACTAGGAGGCGCATGCCATCCTGACCCAATATGGGTACCAGCCTCTTAAAGGCTCCTTGTAGGACGGGAGCTAGCTGACCCCACTCGTCCTGGTCCATCCTTTGCAGAGGATGCCGTCTACCAACACAGGTGTCGGATTGACTACTATGCTACCAGATGTAGCCGGTGCGTAAACACACGGAGAGGCTAGAGCACAGAGGAAGACTTTCCTTAAGCAGAGATACGCCGCTACGTAGCCGATACGTCCTAATGAAAGGGCTTAGCGTGAGATTACTCTCTCGCTCGGGGCCAAGATTCCCCCTGTTTCCTGTTAGCGTACACTAACGCTTTAGCCTTAGGCCTCCCTTAGTAGGGAGTAGCAAGGGGAGGTACTCCCCTGCTACGACACTCACAGCACGTCCGACCGTACTGGGTCGAACGTCTAGCTGGATTAGTGTAATTTGGAAACCGATTTATTTAATATATAATTAGCCTAAATTAATAAACTAATGTAAACCCTATGTAATACTTAGTAGAACTTATTTAATTCGTACCTAGCCGAAAATGTAATGTACACAACCTGTGTACCAACGCGTGGCAGGCTGCCACGCCTTTACCAACGGCTCCCGCCATGATTGGCTAAAACAGCCAATAGGTCCGAACCTTTCGGACCGGCCAATACTCGACCTTAATCGTTGTGTATTTACATTCACCAACGTAACTAAATGTAACCCCGTTACAAGTATGTTCGAGCATCTCAAGCTCACAAGCAGCGTTTCATGGAACTCTGCACCGAAATGCAGATTTCTACCAAGAAAGGGCTCGCTCTGGACGTGGATACAAGATGGAATTCTACCTATCTCATGCTTTAGTCTTCTAAACCGTTCAAGACGGTCTTAACACGGTTTCAGACACGGTACCGAGACTTCAAGATTTCTCCGTCAGCGGCAGACTGGCAGAAGGCTGATGCATTGGCAAAGTACCTGAAAAAATTCTATTACAGTGAGTGTCACATATGTATGTCTGCCGCAATCTGAGATGTTTACTAAAACAAACATTCATAGCCACTGTCTTCTTTTCTGCGTTGCATTATCCAACTGCCAATGTCTACTTCAACGAAGTCGTCAAGGTTCAGGGGGAGCTGCTAAAGGGCAGCCGTGATCCCGAACCATTCATCTGGACAATGACGCGGACAATTCAGGAGAAGTTCGACAAGTACTGGCGGAAGCTCAGAGTCATCCTTTCACTTGCTGTGATTCTTGACCCGCGGTACAAGCTGCAACTCATCAAGTTCACATTCGACAGATTTTACAGCATGCATGCTCCTGAAAAACTAGCTGAAGTGAAGGGAACGTAAGTTTTTTGTTTGGCCAGGCATAGAACATTATCTAATCTTGGTACCATACTAATGTTCTGATTCACAGGTTGCTTGACCTTTACCACAGCGAGTATTCTATGCACGAAGTGGTTTCTGCTGCAACCGATTCCAACCCAGATACCCGTGACGCTGCCTCACTTCTGACAATCACGTCAAAGGCCTTGTACGACTTTGAACGCCACATAGCTGGAAAAGATTATCCAGGCCTGAAGAAGTCGGATCTCGACTGCTACCTTGAGGAGCCGCTCATGTCTCGTGCGGTGTAATTCGACATCCTCCAGTGGTGGAAAGACAAGTCTACCATGTATCCGTCAGCCGCAAGAATGGCTCGAGACATCCTTGCCATCCCATTTCAACAGTCTCTTCAGAAACAGTACGTTTCCTGTTCTTCTATCGTGTGAACTTGAAGACTTAACTCGGATATTTACTCATGCATTTATGTGTCTGTCCATCTTTATTCAACAGTGCTTCAGCACGGGACGGCGAATCATCACCCCATGGTGTAACCGCTTGTCGACGGAAATGGTGGGCGCGCTGATCTGCGGTCAGGACTGGTTACGAAATGGAGACATTAGCGATGACATTCCTTTAGAGGAAGAGATGGAGGAGAACGGAGAGGATCTACCCAACTAGTAGATAGCATGGCACGGTTTTCCATGCCTCAATTAAATTTAAGAAAAAAGGGTGGGGTGGATATATGACGTAGTGGTGGTAGTCGAATTTTTCGATGTACCAACATTGGTGAGTGATGATAACACCAAACACTGGGTTTTCATCCGGCCATATTCTACTGTTCTGTACCTGTATCAAATGCTCAATATTCTTTGAAGTTTACGTTCTGCGGTGCATTGACGTGTTTTTGGTGTCCGAATAGAGCTGTGCCGCTGAGGGGCCTTCCTGAAAGCAAATGGGCCTTGGACTCGAGATTTGCATGGCAGGCCTGGATCCGGGCCTGACAGTCTGGCCCGTGGGGCGGGCCCAGATCTCAATACCTTGGCCCGTCTACTCACGGGCCGGACCGTGGGTGACGTCCGGCCCATTTACATCCCTAGTCGTCGTCGCTGATCACGAAGATACAAAAAGAAAGAGAACGACTACGAATCTTTTGATTTTGCCAGCCACCCAATGCACCTAGTCATCACAGGCAAGCTCTTTGATGATGAATGATTAACAATGATTTTCCCTAAGTCTTCTCTAAACGACTATTTTAGTCTTTATACCAAAGACTTTTTGTCATACATAGTCGTAGCAAGGACTAAGTAGTTGTTCCAAATTTTATGGGAAAGACTACGGAATTTAGTCGTAGAAAGTCGTCCAACAACTATGTCGTCCGTCCGACCTGTGGGTATCATATACTGTCTGTAAATCTCCTCTTTCATTAGCATCCTACCAGTAGTGCAAGACTCACGCAAGACGGCTTCCAGCATTCCAACAAGATGAGCTGAACCTAACTGTTATCTTAAATTCACTGCAAGCTATCGATAGCTTTGCTTCAACGGAAACGTAACATGTCAGGATTTATTACACTTAACTACGGTAGTACGTATTTGTTATCATATTGAACTAAATTTGCTAACGAGGCAGAACGAGTCGTCCTAGCGACTTTTGTAGCTGTGGGGTCTTGAAACTCTTCGATCGTGAAACTTTCAAGAAGCTTTTTCCACCCAAACGAAGCGATTGAAAGTAATGCGTAAAGCGGTCTACATTAGAATCATTCCACACAAATAAATGGCCAGATAAACTAGTCAGACATGTCCCGACACTCCAATCATTCCAACCATAATTGTACCTTGTCAGGAGATCGAGCCAACTACTAAGTTGCGCGGCACCATTCACATAATAAATGTATAGAAATGCATCATGCCGCACACCGTCAATCACGTAATAGTCTACAGAAAATAGTCAACAACTTCAGACTGTAAGAAACAAGTATTATTGCCGGCGAATTCTACCGTACCCTGCAAATACCGCAAATTTAGAAACCCATTTTTTTCATAGAAATGTCGCGCACTCCAGTTGTCCGCCTTCACATGTAGATACACTGCGCCACAATGTGGTTGACGATAAGCTTGAGCAATGCATTCTCGTAACAGCGCCGATGCAATCCCCCTCCTTCGAACCGACGACTTTGTGCCCAATGTTAAAATGTACATGATGTGCGTGTGTTCCACGTCATCCCGTGCAATTAAATCCGGGTCTTCGACTTTACTTAACGGGAGCGTGCTAGCGGTAACCGCGCCAAGAATACTTTCCTTTCGTCGGTTCCTCGGACTCGGCAGCACTGGTTCCATCGACGGTTGCATCTCCACCGCAATGCGCGCAAACAATGGACCACCCATCTCCATCCAAAGACCTTGTGCTGCGCCATCATAGAATGCCTGATTATAGCGGATTGGAAACCAGTCCTCATGCAATTGGCGTACTTGCGGAATGTCCCCCGAGTCCAATGCCCGGAAGTAGATGACGCGCTCTGGCGACTCGTGCATCTTTGTGGCTTTAATGTCTTCCACGTCGTCGTCAATCTCTAAAACTACGTGTGGAATCGGCTCTTCTTCTGCTGGATTCTCGATCGACGCGCTCTCCATCTTTGCAAAGAACGCCGCCATCAACAAAGTCACACGCTGAATTTCTGATGCCAGGACTGTCGCGTTTTTCTGAGAACGAATAGCTGGGGTTTTCTTTCTCCATCAAGTTTCATGGATCAAGTAAAAGGTATAATGACGCAACCTGCGAAAACTAATCGTCTATTTTTTAAAGAAAGACGCAATGGTTTTCAGTCGCTTCTTCGGGCTTGACTTGACACTGAACGTTTTGCTCGTGTCGGAAACCACCGACAGAACGCGCTGCAAGATCTTCTTGACACCCGTGGTCATGCCTAAATGCTGCATGTCTGCTATTGAAAGCCACTGCACTCCTGCTGACTTTGCTCCGGGCAGCAGCTCAGGCTCACGTGTAAAGTGCAGGTGCTCGATACCCATGTAATGCTTCACGTGCGAGAAAATGTGCGTAAGCTCGCCGACCTCGAAGCGCTGAGGTGACACATCGCCTGTCGGTGACAGTATCGATGTGTCAAGGAGATCCAAGAGGCGAGTGTCCATGAATACCTTTCGCTTGGAATAGGGAGGTATCTTGTTTCCATCGCTCATCTATAGCGCAAAAACGCATGGAATCAATCGTAAGAACGTGGCATACCTCAATGTCTAGCTTTCTTTTGTATGCAGGGTGAACCTTGCTATGGAGGAACTCCCACTGGCCAGCTAACAGACCTCCGTCTGGACGTTTAAACATGAGAAATCTCCAGTCCGACGGAGCATTGGTCTTTGTCGTTCGTCGCTTGCCTCTTGCTGACGGTTGTAGTGCTTCAGCGGATGAAGAAATCACTGTAACGCAGATCACTTCTTCTTTAGAATCACTTTTCTTCGCCTTGAGTGGATATCTCGTCACCTAAAGTCATATACGACACCAAATGGACTTAAGGTTACCTACTGTGTCGGAGACGAAAGGCACACACGAAAACTCACGTCGGTCTGTGGTTTGTCCCACTCCGCAATACGCGCGTAATCACAGATAGAACATGTAGCGGTAGGCTTGTCGGTCGCCGAGGAAGAAGGAGAAGCTTTGCTATTAGCTTGAACAACGTCAGTCTCGTTGTATGCAAGACACAGCGACTTGACAGGACAGTCTGAGCACTGAGGGTTCTATGTGGCAACAAATATTCTCCATAAATATGGCCGGCCGCAAAAGAAGCTTGGGATCCATGTACTACCTGGACTGTACACACGGTGGCCCCCAATTCCATCAGCGCCTGGTTCAACGCTCCCGGGCGATCGCACCCACCGACAAGTTCATTGGCGGCTTTCCAAGTAAATTTAATGAGTTGTTTATTCTTCGGGTCCGCTCCAACAGCTCGCATTCGTGCCATTACTCGAATTACATTGCCGTCTACTAGCGGCTCGCGTTGCTCAAAAGCAATGGACGCAATTGCTCCTAGGTACAAACAATTTCAAATCCACTCTATCATCCGAGCAAGAAGAAGCAACGAACCTGCCGTGTATGGTCCGATCCCAGGAATCGTTAACAACTGGTCAACTGTCGATGGCAGCTTGCCATCGTAGTTCTTCACCACGTACTTCGCACCAGCATGCAACATCCTAGCACGCCGGTAATACCCTAGTCCAGCCCACAAAGCATTCACTTCCTGCAACATTCAAAACGGTCAATATTTCATCGCTAGAATACACACCAGCTACGCACATCTTCACTGGCTTCAGCAAGCGCGGTAACTGTTGGAAATTTATCAATCCAGCGCAAGAAAAAATCCACCACAGTATCGACACGTGTCTGCTGAAGCATGATCTCCGATACCCACGTCTCATAAGGTGTCACCTGTCTTGGCACTGCTTCCTTTGTGTCTTGTACAGTAGAACCAGCTTTCGTTTCGACATTGCTACTTTCTTCTACTTCAGGCATTTTCAGAAATACATCAATGCCAGTTTTCTTGTTTTTTACACATGACTTTGTTTTCATTTGGTTGGTATGTGTTGCCGTCGTCAAGTATGGAGGTGGATCACCTCGCCACGGAAGTTTCCGGCGGTGCGCGTCATACCAAGTGAGAAGCTCTGTGCAAATGGCCTGCAGCTCCGATGGTTCGAAATCGTGTCGAGCAACTCTGTGCTGAGCAAAGGAAAACTTCAAGTCGCAGTCAGTTGCATCAGAAGCTTCGCTTTTGATCAGATCTTCAATGTCTGGTTCATTTGCAGCATCAGCGTTGGACATCTTTGAGCTTTTTAGTTGATGAGCGACACTTTTTGTGGTCCACATTATTCTATCCCCTATATAAAATAGACAATTCACTTTAGGTTCTAACCACTTTCGCTCTTAAAACTTTTCTTCTAGCCGAAGTCTACGCTGTCAGACCTGATCAAAATTTTCAGGTCAGGCAGTGTAAGACTGCGCAAGACTAAAAAAAAAACTTTTTCTACAAACACAGCCCAATTGTCATCCTAATGCTTCTGTCGCTGTCAGCGGGTTGGTTACAAAATGTATAATGTGACGGATTCAACCTAGAGCCACTCGATTGTTCTATTGGATACTACTGAGCCAATCTCCCATTTTCCAAAGGTGGCGACTACGCTCTTAATTTATTAGCCTGTGAGTGATGGTCAGGCCACTTTAAATATGGTCCAGGCCATAACTACCATAAATAAATTGTTTATGGCCTGGTAGGAAATTAGTTTATGGCCTATTTACGGCCCTACAGAAAACTTAGGGTTTATTAAGTATTTACGTTTAGTAACTGCCGGAATTGCTTGGCATGTAGAATTCTCTCCAGAGAGAAGTCTGCGAGCGAACTCCGGAAGTCGTTTTTGACATACTTCACGATGGAAAAGTCACTTTCGACACTAGCTGTGCCTGGAAATACGGAGGCTAAACCGCCACAGAACTCTTGTAGCACTGAAAAACGACCCCCCGTTAGTGACCAGCCGTCCTCGAATCTCGTTGCCTCATTGCATCCTCTCAGGGCGTTCTTAAATGCCTCCTCCGATTCAAACGCTGCGAGAAGAGAAATGAACTCCTGCTCGATCAAATCAACTCTTGAGGTAGACCATCGAGTAAGGAGTCATTAGCAATAAGTGCGGACAACAGAATTAAAATCTCGGCCGCGTAGTTGCACGAGCTGGTGAGGAAGCACGGCAGGAAGAGCTGTACCAGCTTCATTTGTCGAGCTTCTCTCAGCCGAGATGGACCCAATACCGGAAATTAGCTTTAAAAGAGCATGACTAAGGTCGAGCAGAAGTGACCGAAAGTCTTCCTCTGTCAGCATTTCAACGCAATCAACAACAAAGGTTCCAATGTCCTACCATATCAAGATTGCCAGATATATACAGACTAACAGCAGACCACTAAAATATAATGAACTTACCTCCAAAAACCCACGAATATCGTCCGTATTGAGGCTAAACCGACCGTCGGTAGACAAAAACGAGTTGTCGTCAGCTCCAAGTGCCTCAAGCTCTCAATCATTGATATATAGGGCGTTGAAGAGCCTAATCAACGTAGCAACAAACTTCTCCACAACTTCACGCTGCTGAGAAACCGGCGTTGTGTGACCCTGGAGAGTCTTGACAGCTATCGAAGCAACACTTGATATTTTCTCAATATCCATGAGCACAATCCACCAGGGCTTTGATGGAGCACAGCTCGGTTGTTTCTGCTGGACATACTCGCAGATTGGGATGCGATGGATCTTAAACCAGAAGCTCGTGTGATGCATGGACTCCCAGCGCGTATCCTGTAGCTTCTTCGCCTGCGACTTGATCTCCGAGATGAGAATCTGTTGCCGGCGAAGGTATCCAACGAACGTCGTTAATGTCAAATAAAACTGCTCGTCCAAAAGTTCTTTTAAGAATTCCTGCATGAGCAAATCCAGCTGGTGACATCCGCACCAAATCCGAATAAGTCCCGGAAGTTCCACTTGCTCAAATCGAGTTGCGATACCTATAGAGATGGATATGAGTGCAATGAACACTATCATCCAACGAATTAATTTAATGTAAGACATCAAACCTTGAATGCGGCCTGTCATACTGCGGGCGCCATCAATCGCAACGCCGAAAAGAGTTTTTCGCCATTCTCGGCAGATACAGTCGAGGAACTTTACATATATGTTGAACATATTCTCACTAGTGTGCCTCTCAAACACAGGAACAGATACAAGATGAAGATTGAGGATCGTTCCTTTCCAACAGAGACGAATTCGGATGTCAAGGTATGACACGCCTTGATGAGTAGACATATCGAAATCTATCGAGAAGGCCCATACATTGGGCGCCATCAACATCTCTGCAATCTTCTGCAGGCACAGCGCACAAATGAAGCGAGCGTATCGACACACAGAGGCCTCGTTGATGCAGCCGATCGATGCGAGTCCCGTTTGTTCTTTCGTATCAGTAATGATGGACACGATTTGTCAAAAGGTGACACCAATAGCGAGATACTCAACAGTCAAGTTTAACTGAACAGGATTGGCAATCTAGAACATGCATGTTAATAGTATATACAGCACACTACAAATCATGAGACAACATGCCTTAATACCGTAGCGGTGAGTCTGATCCTCGCCTTTTGAGTCATACATCTCGTCAGCAGCTGTAAGGTCCACGAAGGCAGCAAGCGCGCGTTCACGGGAAGACACAACCTCCTCATCTGCATCGGGATCAAACAGCATTTCTCCGATAAGAACATCAACAATTTCCTTGTTCACCGAGAAGTGCAACACCGCCTGCGTTCCAGCGAAATGGGCATGCATAGTAGACTTGAAGGGACGCCCATTAAAGAACAACTCCCTTTCCTCTTTGCTGCTCTGATTGTACTCTTCCCATTTATTCGGGTGTTGGTTCTCCAAGTGAGCCTTGATTTGTCCTCTCGAAACGACGTGAAGAAGTGGACATTGCACGTAGCCTTGCGCTTGCCACCGATCTTGCATTCATGTCCGAACGCAGCACAGAAGCGACACTCAACCGAGACAACCTTCTGTATTTGAGGGTGTCGCGCGGAGATGCGGAGACCATACTTTTCGACATATGAAGGGTTGAATGCAGGTGTCATTTTAGGAGGCATCGCCTACAGAGAAGAAATGAGTTGAGAGTTAAGAAGCCAATGCAGTCCACACGCACTGCGAAACAAAAAATAAAGTATAATTTATTTATGGCCCGCAGCAAAACTTATTCATGGCCCATTTCCATAAATAAGGCCCTGGGGCCACAAATAAAGTGGCCTGGTGATAGGTGTTTCCCAAGTCGAAAATTGTAGTGAATTGATCTGGATATTTCTGCTATAGGAACGCGGTTGTTGACCACAGTTCGTGGTTTGATCACTCTTTGTGAGATGAGGTAAGAGATATAGCAAGGTATATATATAGTTGCGTGGACGGAGTATCCCCTTTGATTTTGTGGCTAGACATGAGGTCGGAGTTCGATTCTCCGACGGTGCACACCTCCAGTGCGCTTAGGGCATCAAGAAAGACGGGAGGACGTGCTCGATTGTGATGATGTTGGCTGAAAAATATTTTGTTACGTTTGGTGACGCCTAGTTATCAAGCAGCGCCACAAAAACACCCATGAAGTGAAAACTACCTTCATCGACAGAATGACGGAATTTCTTGACATTGAACGAATGACAGACATTCATGCGTACTAGCACCCAATAGACATATCTGGTATGGACAAGTTGTTTACCTTTTGTTCGAGTTTTGTAGAGCGTATGCATTGTTAGTAGTATTTTAATGTGTGTCGTCGTGGTGTTTAAGACGTAGTTGATTAATTGTGTTAATTTCGGCATGATTGGGATGGTTGTCTTTGATTTTTGGCGCGTGGCGGCATATGAATATGGGAGAGCCGTTGGTCGAATGGTTAGGATTCCTTCTCTCCAAGGATGAGGTCGGGGTTCGATTCCCCGACGGCGCATCTTTTGTCGTAGGAACTTAAAATTAAGTGTGTCCACTCAAATTACAACACAAGAAGGCAATAAGTATATCCTTCCTGCTTGTACTTCCCACGTTCTTAGTACTAACGTCCGAACCGTCACCAAAAACTTTATGACACACTTCCCGAAGTATCTCAGGCTGCTCCCAACTCCAGTAGTACCAGATGACTGTTGCTCCTCTCCGTTAGATGCTCATTTAACGACCTTTCTGTATTAAACTTTGTTTCACTATAGGACTGTTTGGTAGGATTGTTGTAAGATTGCAAACGATTGTTGAGCCAAGGGGGAAATTAGAATCTATTTGAGTATTACTAAATCCTATATCCACTTCAAACACTTTTCACCTACTACTTCTCGGTTACTTCAGTGCTGGCTTCGATAATCGATATTTACTTCTTAACCGGCTGGAACACCTTATACCCTTTCAATAACTGAACCACAGCTGTTTTCCATAATTGAATCGTCACTTCACCACAACCTCCTCTTGCGTAACTTCAGTGTAGGCGAACAAAAGGCACGTACACAAATACTCCATAACCCCATTTCAGATACGCACGCGCGGAATCTTCAGTCATATTCGTGGCAAAACATGGGATGTCACTTTCCTTGCATACATGTATCATCTTATTCCAAGCACTTTCTTGTTCAAACACATAGCGAGCAACTATTATGAAAAGATAATCACGAGATCTGCTGAGAATTACCAAAGATCTGCGGGTCGACGCGCGAGTTGCGGGGAGCCCCGGAGATTATATACAAACCCCAAGTCTAATTTGTTTAAAAATTGTGTAAAACCCCCTATAAATAGGAGGTTAACACCATTGTCAACCAGTAGAAAATATGGTGTAGTGGGGTGGGTGGAACCTCCCCACGCGGTTGACTGCGGGTTGAAACCCCGCTGAGACCGTAAATTTAAAACTTGAAATTGTGCCCGAAAACTGGTGTAAATCACCAAAAAATGGTCAAAAATTTGGTTGCTTGCGATAAACGCTTCGGCGCTGCCGTGGGGGAATCGTTACATCACCGTAGTACGAAAACGAGGTTCCCGCCGATAAATCCTCACTCTTTATGTACCTAATAGGGTCTCGTCTCAGTCAATAAGTACTAGCAGCGGTAGTAGTCGAAGGCGTAAAGTCCAGTAATTGCGGTATGGGCTTATCCCTTCAGTGTGGATACGCAAGTGTGTGACGCGGATCGGCGTAAGCCGTGGCTCTAAACAGTTGCAATAGCAGAGCGGGTTAGACGAAAGTTAAAAGACCCCAAGTAGAAGACTAAAAGTCCCAAAGTTCCAAAGGGCAAAGGGGAAACTCATAATTTAGCCGGTCCTGCTGTCGCCGATTTTCTCCGGCAATCATTTGAAAAAAACAGCCAGTAGCACTTAATTGGTCGAAAACTTTCACCCAAATTGCAATTTTAATCCAATCATACTCGTACCCTCCAAACTTCGTCCGGTCTTGAACTGGGCGGTGCTGCTCTGGCCGGCACTGCTAACATTTGATTGGTCGAAAATATTCACCCAAAAAACCAATATCACCCCAATCATACTCGGATCCTCCATACTTCGTCTGGTCTTGAACTGACCGGTGCTGTTC
>CM047581.1:13531071-13567786 GCA_026184515.1 Peronosclerospora sorghi
CACTGGTAGCATTTAATTGGTCGAAAATCTTCACCAAAAATCCAATACCACTCCAATACCCGACGTTTCATACTCACTCTCTCACAAATAACTAGCGCGTTCTTAAGAACCACACATAGACTCCCACATCCAGGACAATCGCCGTATGTGATCCCACTATTTAGGCGCTCTTCCAACCCCTGTATGTCAATATTTCTTTCTCCTTCGATATATATCACCTTCTCAGTGTAGCAAATTGCTCACTCTCTTGCTTCATCACACTTTTAGGTCGATTTGATACTCTATGGGCCTTCCCCATGTCGCATGCTCTGTTTTGGCCTTGTTTTACTAATCCTTAACTATTTGTCTTAAGCTCAGCTTCTTTTGTGTCCCTCATGACTATCATACAGGTTTTGCACCTTTAGCAACTTAATTGCTATCTCTTCGTATAGCCTCCAATGACACTTAGGTTTATTGCCCCATGGCTTGTTTTTCTTCCGTGACATCTTGTGATTCTCCGTACAGGCTTTGCACCGGTGGGAACTCATTGGGTATGTCTTCGTACGGCTGCCTTCGATGCACAGGTTTTTTCATGTTATTTTATAATAGATGTACAGTGTTTGCACCTTTAGGACCTTGACAGGTATCTCATCGTATCATCTTGTTATTCCCATACAGGTTTCACAACTTTAGGACCTTGATTGGTTTCTCTTCGTACGATCTCATTCTTGTGCGTTCCTTCGTGCTATCATATGCCAGGCGTACAGGTTTTGCACCTTTGGGACCCTAGGTGAACAGGACTGATCCTGTTACGGGCTTACACTGTGTTGTGCGAGGAAGCGCGCAATACGGGAGGGGTAGGATTAGTTGATGACAACTAATCCTATACTGAAAGCAAATATAATATTCGCTTTAGAGAGAGAACGCAAAATTAAGAGTGTTTATTAAATGGGTGGTTAGCGGCTAACAGTATAGTAATTACCTAACTAATATAATAATATCAAGTATTAAACTAACTGTACTATTAGTTAACCTGCATGATTCGGTATTTATACCCAATCGACTTTTCCTTCGTAGAATATAATAACTTATAATCTATTATTTGAATTTCAGACAACGCGTCTGAAATTCAACTGTGATATTCTAACTTTAATATCAATTATGTAATGGCACCCCATTACATCACCCCCCACTTAAGGTGGTTGGCCAATAATTCTTATTTTGGCCAATCATAGGTGGCACTTGTTGATCGGAATTTCTCATTCACCAACTGATTGACCATCGACTCGATGGTCAAAGCACACGGCGGCGCTCTAAAGAGCGCTGCTGAAAACATTGAAGGATCTTCTTCCTCCGCCTCAGCACTAGATGCTGAGGTGTTGAGTGACAACGGTGACGCTGCAATAACAGCGTCAAATACCCAAAGGTTGGAAGACGTACCGTCTTCGACCACAGATGCTGCTAAGGCGGCATCTGGCAAGAAACAGGGAGATGTTGCTAATGCAACATCTCGCACGATGACAACCCCCGAATGGTGTGTTGCCAGGAAGGATTCTTCCATGTTCGGAGACAGTTGTGACTCCGAACAAAGTGATTGGGGAACAGCTGTCCCCGAGAAAGGATCTAGCTAGTCGAAACTCGCTATGTGCTCATCGCCTAACAGCGATGATAACTCTTGTGTCGCTGTCAGCTATGACAGTGATAATGATCATCACAGATGGTTGCGGGAACGTAGAACCGCACCTGGACCAAGTACGTCTCCACGTCGGGGTGGTTTAACCCCGGAGCGTGGTGTTGAAGCAGGCGGTGTTCCGCCTGCTAAAAGAGCTCGAACAGAAGCGGAGCCTGCCGCTTCTGAAGCGTATCATCGTACGGAACCACATGTTCCGTACAAAGTGGGGTTTTGGACCCCTGGATGGGCTATTGCCCCCAACAGTGGCGGTCACCGTAAGCGGGACTGCCAGTATGCGTTGTTCGATATCAACGTGCTGGATGAATGCGAAGACATCCAGTCACGTCGATTCGCTCGAATTACAGACGATAGACGTCTGTACTTTATTGACCTCTTTTTCCAGGCTCTATATTATTCGAGCCGGAAAGGGTCAAGGAGGAACAGGGACGATAAAGACGCCCTGACTCAGAGTTGGAACGCTTTTGTTGACAACTACAACAAAAGCCCAGATGATTACGTGAATAAAGTTCACGTAATGCGCGATCGCTTTTTAAAGCACTCAGAGGATGAGTTGCGGGGGTACGGTGGTTTTTCCGAACTTGCCGAAATTCAGGGCTTAGTCGATGCCCTAAATGCATCAACACCTAATGTTGATGCTACTTCGCATTATGAGTTTGAGACTACTTCTCAAACTCAGTTAAAAGGTCTGGGGCGTCGGCCCTCAGAACCTCAATCGGCTCCCAAGAGTCGAACTCTTGGGGGTAACCCAGCCAGCGTACTAAGTACTCGATACGCTGCCCCTTCTTCGAAGGAACCGAGCGCTTCGAGATCAAGCGCTCGAGAATGTATCGCTTATTCCCCTGATTATCGATCAGGGGCGGCGGAGGTTGAGAATTCTCTCGCCGTTGTTGTTGCGGAGCATGGTTCTTCGCTCCGCAAGCTCGAGGAGGGTTATTCCTCCTTGAGCAGCGATATGTCTCACTCTGTGAAGACATATAGGTCTCTTCGCGAGAATGTCCGCGACATCCTCGGGGCGCACACTGCCCTTCAGGAGAAGAATGATCTTCTGTACATCGAGCTTTCCCGCTGTAAGGAATAGCTCGATCGGCACAAGGTTGATCTTGAGCAGTCGAAGGCGGAGTTAATGACTCTCCGCTCTGCTCATCAACGGCTGGAAGCCAATTACCAGTCTCTCTTGGGAGACTTGGAGAAGCACGGTATCTTCCGTGGTTCTGTGTCTCCTCGTAAGACGAAGACGAATGATACGGTTTGAGCCGCCCAACATAGAATGTTGGGTGGAGCCGCATTGCTGTGGGAATGTCTAAATTATAGGCATTCCCCCGAATCGCTTGGACCTTGAAAGGTCCAATGTACTTAGGAAGCAACTTCCGTGTAGGGAAGTTGCTTATTGCATGTATAGGAAAATTAGTAGTACTTAGTAATACCAATTCGCCTTTCAGAAAGGAGTTTTTGTTATTCCTTCCTTGCTTGTCTGCATTTTGCTTCTGCTTATCAAAAGCAGAGGCAAGTGCATCTTTTATATAGCGTATTACAGCTTGGCGCTGTAATACGAATTCATCTACTGCTTTATCAGCAGTAGGTGCGTTGTCCTCATTGTATGCAGCCATTGCTGCAGACACATATTCATCATATGCAGCTTCAGTTTCATTTGAAGATGCTTCCGCTTCTACTGTACTTTCAGTAGAAAGTCCATCGTTTTGTTCACAAGTTGCAGTTGCAACTTGCGCATTGACTCGCTCAAAATTTGAGCGGGTCCCTCCCCCACTTAGATTTGGCGTACCGCCAAGTAAAGCTGGGGTTCGTGGATGCCTTAAGGCATTCACGTAGAACGGTGTATGATTAGTTGAAGCATGCACCGAATTGTTAATCGCGAATTCAGTGAGTGGCAGATAGTCACTCCACTGTTCAAAGGCATGTGCGTATGATCGCAACATGTCTATGAGAACGCGGTTAACCCGTTCCGTCTGCCCATTGTTTCCGGATGGTCCGCAGATGACATCTTCAACTGGGTTCCCAACAATGAGAACGTTTCTTTCCAGAAACGTCCTGTAAATCTCGGATCTCGATGCGAGACAATGTCTTCCGGCATTCCGTGCAAACGGAATACCGTATCAACGAATATCCGCGCTGTTTGAGCAGCAGTTACGTTCGCTGATACTGAAGTAAGATGTACCATCTTACTGAAACGGTCTACAAAGACCACTATTCCGGTCTTCCGACTATTTTCGGGTGGAAGACCGAATACGAAGTCCATTGAAATGGACTTCCAACACTCTGTCGTAACCGGCAGAGATTGCAGCGGAGCCTGTACAGACTGCGCAGGCTTAACGCGCTGGCAAATCTCGCAAGCGCGTACGTATTTCCGTACCCACTTGTACTAGTTTCGCCAGTAAAAGTCACGTGCGATAGAAGCGTATGTCTTCTCTCGACCTTGATGCCCCGAAATCGGTGCATCATGATACTCAAACATAATTTGATGTTTGAGATCATTGTCGTTTGGAACGACGATGCGACTTTCATCTTTTTGTTCTGTGCTGTAAAGCAGCAGACCATCGTGCAGTCGATATCGATGCACGCAAGCGCGAAGGAACTCTGGGAGTTCGTCGCGCTTCTCACTTCATTGATTACTTAAGTAATCAATCAACAGACGTGTCTCCTCGTCTGTTTTGTACGCCTCGCGTACTTGTCGTATAATTGACGACGACAAAGCAGTGCAACGGATCGCGTTTGCACTGGCACCTTTGGTTACGGACGGTTTCGTCTCGTAATCAGGCCTTCGTGATAGCGCATCCGCTATCACGTTCAACTTTCCGGGTTTGTATTCAAGCGTAAAGTTGTTTTAAGAAAAGAATGACAGCCATCGAGACATTCTTTGAGAATTGTGTAGTGAATTCACGGCCGTGCGTAGCGACGCATGGTCCGTGTAAACCACAAACGGTCTATCTCCCAAGAGATAATCCGAAACTTGGCCAGTGCATAATTCATGGCAAGGAGTTCCTTGTCATGCACTGGATAGTTGCGCTCGGCTGGGCGCAACTGACGCGATTGATAGCAGATTACGCGATCACGATCATCGTGATCACGCTGCATCAAAGCACAGCCGATAGCGAAATCGCTCGCGTCGCAAACGACGTGGAACGGACGCTCGTTATCGGCTATAGCCAAGACAGGCGCTTCAGTCAAGCTTTGCTTGACTGCATCAAAAGCATCTTGGCATTGGGTATCCCAATGCCATTCGACATCTTTCTTAAGTAATTGAGAAAGAGGTCGTATTAACCCAGCATAGTTGCACGAATACTTGTGCAAATATGTTGCCAACCCAAGGAACTTTCGAAGTTCATTGACGTTGTTTGGCGTAGGCCATTCAACGATCACCCTGATCATTTCTGGATCAGAGCGCACCCCGTGCTTGCCCACAAATCATCCAAGAACGGGTATCGCAGGTGCACTTCTTTAGATTTGCATAGAGCTCATGCTTACGCATAAGCTCTAACACTCGACGTAGATGTTCCCTATGGACATCTACATCGCTTTTATCGTGTTCACCCTTACTATGGATGAACACGTCATCGAAATAACTCGGTGCGAATTCTCGCACCGGGAGTAATAGATGCGTTAAGAATTTGTTAAACGTAGCAGGGGAATTTCGAAGCCCCTGCGGCATAACAAGCCACTCCCAAAGCATGCCGCTTGGGGTGATTACCGCCGTGAGAGGGATATCCTTCTCACGCATTAGGATTTGATAAAATCCATCTCTTAGATCGAGAGCACTAAAGATGGTGCTCCCGCACATGCCATCAATGATAACATCTTTTCACGGTATCGGCGTCTGCGCCGGTACCGTCGCTGCGTTCAGCTTGTTGTAAGCGTGAACGATTCTCCACCCACCTGTGGACGTTTTCACACAAAAGGTGGGATAGAGTGCGGTGAGAGAGACCCGCACTTGACCTGCTTTACGACGAGCTTCGAAAAACTCGTCGATCGCTTTTACTTGATCACGCGGCAACGGCCATTGCCGCGTGACACAATACTTCGTGCCTGGCACGAGGTCAATTTCATGACGATTTCCCTTATCCTTAGGGAGCTCGCTAGGAATTCTTCTGGGAATACGTCAGCGTATTCCCGAAGTACCTCATAAAATGGGGAGTTCGCTTTAAGCGACTCCCAGCTCCGCTTCAAAGCGCTGAACTTTGGTTTGATCATTGGGAACATCTTTCCCAATGTTTTCCACTTGTAATGTGGATATTCGTTCACGAATATCCACTACATTATCTGTTGCTACGATAATACAGATCTGTTCGATCTGATCATCGTGCAAGTTTCTCATAAACTTCTTCCAGCTTAGTGCTGGAAGAGCCATCACCTCCTAACCTTCTTTAGGAGGGTTTCCATCAACAGAGACTGGGTAGCTAATCCGGTCTCCGTTTGCGTCAAGACGTTGATCATCTCGACGGAACTGTCCATGCAATCAGACGCACTCGTCTGATTGACTGCTACACGGTGATTACGATTCACCGTGTCCGAATACTCATCATCATGGTGTCCACTGCCTACCATGGAATTTTCTTGGCGATCAGATGTGCTCGTCTTATCGGCCGCCTGTTCTGCGACACGGTGGTCTTTATCACCCGTGTGCATGGCTAACGCAACGTGGTGAGCACTGGCCACCACGGAGTTGTGCTCACGATTGCACTCGATCGTCAGTTCACTCTCATCAACACGGAATTCTTTCATCGTGTTGGAACCTTCTGTCGCACAGTGGGTGTTTCCCACTGTGGATACTATTTCATTCTCACGGTGGGTGTTTCCCACCGTGGATATCACTTCATCCACCAATCCGATCGCTGACCAGCTGATCGGCACGCCGTTGACAGAAGGTGACCAAAATTTTGCCTTCGCTTCGCCACAGCCGCCCCTGAGTCTGGTCGCAGCCGCGCAACGGTAGCGACCCGATATCACTACCAGTTAACCCTTTCGCTAGCAGTTGACCTCCTTGACCTTCACGGCAACCAACATTCTACCAATGGACAGGTCTTCGGCCCCGCCTTCACCAGGTATGCGCCCCTTGTACGTCTGATCTCCTTGTAACTTCTCTTGACGCTTGATCCTGCAGCTTCCCTGTGCGCCCAGACACCACACATCGATTCCCTTTGCCGATCGACCCGATCTGACAGCTCTTGCAGCACCCCAGGTTCCGACAGACCGGATGGGGATCAGATCGGGTCTGATCAGCTTTGAAAGACCATCTGCGACCTTCAGTCGGAGCTGGCCACCAAGAATTCATCGCTCCTGCAGCTGCGGAAGGATGTCGACACCTTGACCCCCTTGGCTACGCAGTTGAAAGATGTTCTCGCCGAGAACGCACATCTCCGGGACCAGCTTGTCCAACAAACAGCGCGAGGTAAGTCGATCAATCCGATTCTCACCTTGGAGCTGCCCTAACCTCTCTTTGTATGCAGATCGGTTGCCCACTGACATCGCTCAAGCGGTTGACGCCTTGCTTGCGGCTGATCGACAGTCGCGTGACCACTGCGATCAGCTCCGCCACATATTGGACGGGCTGATCGGCGCTCGTCATGATCTGTCTCGCCTAGAAGCGTACTGGTCACACCTCCGGGAAAAGCTCGCGCTGGTCAACCGGCAGAGTTTGGAGGATCAGTCCGACCGGACCCTACTCCGTACCCAACATGGTGACCTAGAGCGGCAGATCAGCAAACTACAGGTCGTGGTCAAGGGTCAGGTCGATAAGGTCTGGTCTTTCCAGAGCCAATAGGACGTCTGGACCCAGGAGTCAGACCGCCGTTGGGCTGTCGTAGAGCAGTGCCACAAACAGCTGACCGACTTGCTATACCGGCGTCCAGCTATTAGCTCCAGCGCGGACCGGTCTACATCGGCCGTTCTGGTCGACCTACACCAGGATCGAGGACAACGTCACCCATGGCTAAAATTCGCCACTCCAAGATTTCGAAAACTTCCAAGCGTAAACGCAAGGACGCGTCGAGGGGCACAAGGGCGCGGGGAATAGCTCGCGACTCCGAATTCGAGGAGAAGCGGGCGGTTCCCCAAAAGAAAGCCAAGACGACGGCGCATCTCTCAAGCCCAAGATCGGCTGCAAATGACACTTCTAACATCGCCAAATCTCATGCGCCCTCGCGTCCCCGTGCTGTTCGTACCCAGCACACAGAGGTCTCCTCCGGAGGGGACTCGGACAGCGGATCGGGAGATTCTGATTTCACACTCAGCTCGTTATCTAAGTCCCGGTCCGATCGGCGTTGAGGTCCGGCTCCGATAAAGTCTGCATCAGGAACTGATCAGGCGATCAGTTCCCAGAGTAACAAAACTGCACGGGCTCGTGAACCATCCGGATCGGCGCCTTCCTGCCAGCCTGGCACTTCTGGACTACGCTTTCACGCCCGATTGAAGGGAATATCGATTGGAGATCGACCTCTCCTATCGCGGACTTTCGACGCCGTTATGCCGTGGTCACCGGGGCAGATCGGTAGCTTGCACCGGTCAGCCCTGACCAAACAAGGTCTCGTCCGGTTTCTGTCCCGACCAGACTCCTGGCTTTTCCCTCCAGCTTCAAAGGCTCCTGCCGCTTCTGCATGGCGGGTGGACCTGGTTACAGCACCACATATCGCCCGTTTGTATGCAGATAAGCCATGGAAAGTGTTCATCCGCCCCAAGCTGGGGTTCATATTTGCGCCGGCTGCCTGGGTTGACTCGTTCTTGAGTCTAGTGAAAGCCTTCAATGAAGCCCACAGCCAGGCGATCTGGAAGTCTACGAACTATCTAGTGCTTCCTCTTGACCGATTGCAACATGACCAAGGCCTGGTATCGTTCCAGAAAAACCGGAAGAGGCGCCGGAGTCGGGCAGGCGAGGCCTGGCAGGCCCTATGCCAGTTTATTCTGGAAGGGATGCTGGCCCGCGAATGCGACATCGACATCTTTTTATATACTGTGGTTCTTCATATGACCAAGCGTCGGGTTGAGAAAGCCGGGGTGTTGGCTGACGACGGCGTCTGGTATCCTGGTCTCCACTGTGAAGAGCCAATTGCAGACCTGAAGGCGCCTTGATCCAGATGGATCGGAAGGAGCCTTGGCGTAATCAGTTCCAGGGACCAGATTGTAGATCACCCGGCGCTGGCTATCGGTCGCCTGTGGGGTGACTGCTAATCTTGATACGGTAATAGCTGACCAGATAACTCATAATATATGTCATCATTCTTTCAAACTTCTTGATCACCTGGTCACTTGACCAAAATTCATCACTTTATCCAAACTTGCACCAACACGTTATCATATACAGTTCCATTCACATCGCGAAAATCGTCATCACGTTCGTCACTCCACTACTCCAGTTCATCACAGTTTATCATATGTTCACAATAATTCAGACCTTACACATATTCACACCGATCGGTCTGATCGGTGCTACTGCGTGTCTTGGTCTGCATCTTCATGAGTCTGCATCACTGCGAAGCGATTCCGACTGATTCGTTCTCGCTCGAACTCTCGTAGCAGTGCTCCACAATTTAGATCAAGTTCATCGATCCAAGTTGCTTCATGATGATCTTTCCACCGGACCAGATATTCTCGGTAGGTGCGACCGAAACGTGTCTTCTTGACCAATCGGACATCTAGCACCTTCTCCACCTCGAATTCGTCCTCCTCCAATGTCCTTTCCCAACTGTCCTCCGGCAGAAGAGCTTCATCAAAATCGAATCTCTCCGCTTCATCCACCAGATAGGGTGTTTTGGGCCAATCGGGGAACTCTCTGACCAGCTTCAATTTGGACACATGCACGATCGGAAAAACTTTATAATCGGTGCCGATTGTGATCAGACGGGAAGCATGCTCACCGATCAGCTCTGCTACACGGAAAGTACCGTGCCACATATGAGCCAACTTCCTTGCATAACCTTCCTTGACCCGATCGAGGTATAACCAGACCCTCGCCCCTGGTTCAATACCGTGAGGTCGGACCTGATCGTTATTCCGATCTGCTCGATCTTGTGTGGCCTGACGCAACTTTTCGTTGACGACTTCCTTCTCATGTTGATAGTGCTTCTGGACCTGCATACGCCAACGGCGGGCATCTCAATCACGGGTCCGAGTGCAGCCGATCGGTATCGCCGCTTCAAGTGTCGATCGAGGGTCCCATCCATACGCCAGATAGAAAGGAGTCTCTCCTCGGACCCGATCGGTTGAAGAGTTGAGTGCGAATACCAGTCTTTCTGCATACTCATCCCAGTCACGTTGGTCTGGGTCGGCCACATACATCTTGATCGCCCTTGTTATTGTCTGAACCATGCGTTCAGCCGATCCGTTCGCTTGCGGACTATATGCCATCTTCGCACTCTGTTTCTGGCCTAGCATGTTATTGAACGACCGGAACACCTCGACCATAAAACCGGGTTCCCGATCGTGTCTGATAACTTCGCTGGTGCCGAACCTTCTAAACACGCATTCTTCATAACTCTAGGCGATCTGCTCCGCAGATCGGGATGCACTAGTCTTTGCAATCACCAGACCGGTGAATAGGTCGACCCAGATCAGCAGCTCAGTATTGCCGCGTGTCGATCTGGGCAGTGACGGTATTTGGTCCATCGCTATCACCTGGAAAGGGTAGGTAGCCTCGATATTTCCGGGCGATCGGCCCTTGATTATCGGTCTACACTTTCCGGTCTCGCAATCCGTGCAACAGCCCACATATTTCTTCACGCTTCGAAAAAGTCCTCTCCAGTGAAAGTGGGCCCTGATCTTGTGATATGTTCTGCCTATGTCTTGATGTCCCCCTTCTAGACTCACATGGTAGTGATGAAGGACATCCAGCTGTAGCAACTCAGGGATCACCAGTTTCGCTAGTCGATCTCGATCAGCACCGTCTTGATCAATGTCACGGAAGTAATACATTAATCCATTGTCGTCCACATCGTAACTGTCCGCAATCTTGGTACACTCTTTCGCCTGATCATTTGTTAACTTGGACAGTTCACCGCGCAGATAGGCCTTGAAGTTGACGATCCACTCTTCTTCGTCCTGCGCCTTGATGATCCTTTTCCGCCCTTTGCTGTTGTAAAACGTACTCACTCAGCCTTTCTTTTGGGAACGATCGGCGAGACTTCCGAGTTCGCGATCTAGTCGCCGCCATCACATGCACCTGATCAGGTCTGTCCTTGGGCTTGATCAACTCCGGGAGCCTGTTTATGTTCATAAGTTCGTGTAGAACGGACTCCTCGGTGATCGTCGCCCCGATCTGGTCCCGCATGGATTGGGTCGAGAGGTGGTCGGCGCTTATGTTCCAATCCCGTTTCACGTGCAATAGCTCGTGGTTGGGATAGTCTTTCAGTGTCTTCATCACCCGATCATTCAGCAACTTCAGCCTTGGCGCCTTACAGTCGATCTCCCCGGTGATCTGCCTTATCACTAGGTTGGAGTCACCACATATGATGATCCGACCTTTCTTTTGTGATGAAAGCAAATCAAGACATAGAAGGAGCCCCCGATATTCCGCCTCGTTGACCGTTATGTCAGGCGTGAAATCGGCTGCGGCTGATACTATAGACCATTGTGGTAACTTCCACAGTATGTCACTATAGGAGCCGACCTTCTTCTTCACGATAGCCGATCCGTCGAAACTCAAGACCAGGAGTTCCTCATCCCGATCGACGATCGGTGGCGGCCGTGAGATTGACTGTCGAGGTTGCTTCCTCGGGGTAATCGCCATCAAAGCTTCATCCACTTCAGACCGACGGGTGATACAGGCAGCCAATGTGCCCAATATCTCCTCCTCTACCTTGGTGCACTTGACGACCTCGAGGGACCACTGTGACAAGATCGCTGACCATATGCCGAGCCGACCGTCCATACCATTGGCTGATAACAGCCAGGACAATGTCGACCTTCTCGAAAGGACCTTTACAGGTCGGCCGACCAGCAGGTTATAGCACACATCCAAAATCCGTAGTAAATCCAGAACTTCCTTTTCGACGATCCCATTGTTGACTTCGTTCGGCTTCAACGTCCGCCTCGTAAAAGTGACCGGGTGGTACACTCCATCATGTTCTTGTACTAGAGTGGCAGAAATGGCCCACTTACTAGCATACACAATGACGATCGGCATTTTTTGCGGATCGAAGTGTCTGAGAATCGGTGCCGTCACCATCTTGGCCTTCAGCATACCGAAAGCAACCTGAGCACGCTTCATGTGGTCATCTTCCTCCACCTGCGGAAAATCTGCAGGCATATCAGAGTCGCAGCCCTCTCGTAAAGTTTCCCGATCTCCTTCGCGCAACATATGGTAGTCGACTTCCCGGAGCTCGTACAGCACGGCCGCGTAAATCGCGAAGTCTTCAATGAAGCGGCTGTAGTAATTTAAGCTCCCTAAGAAGGACTGCATTGCCTTCAGTGATCTGGGAAACGGGAGGTTGCTCAGTGACTCCATATCCTTGAAATTGGCCTCCAGCCCACTGATAGACACCATATGATCCAAATAGGCGACCTTGGACATGCCCCAAAAACTCTTCACAGCACTGATCGACAGGTTCCAGCGATCGCATGTCTCCAACAACCGTTCGACCTTCTCGCACAGATCGCTCCATGACGAATCAGTTATGAGAATCTCGTCGATATAGGATCGCCTCCCCAGAACGGACGGTCTACTTTCCCGATCGGGTTCACCCTCTGTAGATACATCATGATTTTCGGTGGGGTCCCGATCGGTACTGATCTTGAAGTGTCCATACAGTGCGTTGTCGATCAGCCTCTGGTAGATCTGGGGCGCGTTCTTCAACCCGAACGGCATACGGTTCCACTCGAACAGAACGAACGGCGTAACAAATGCGGAGATCTCGCGAGCCCGATCGGTCATCGAAACCACCCAAAATACACTTGCCATGTCTAGTGAGCAATACCACAGAGTCTTGTCAAGGTCTTCTAGTAGATCGCTGATCAGCGGCATCGGGTACACCATAAGCTTGGTCAACCGATTTACCAACCGATAGTCGATACACAAACTGATGTCGACACCGTTCTTCTTGATCACGATCACGATCGGTGAGGCCCATGGCGAGGTCGACGGTCTTGTTAGCCAACATTCCTTTAATAAGGTCAGACAATTTTTCGCGGTACTGTGGCGCCACACGTCGGCATCGCTGGGCGATCGGCTTGGCATCTCCAACGTCGATGTCACAAATCGCTCCGCGATCAGCAGGGGGTAAGGCATTGCATTACCGATCAGCATATGTTTCTTCTTCCATATAATCTGCTTTAGCTGATCGATCTGATCGGGACTGTTGAGATCCCGATCACCCACTTGCAGATCGTCCATAGACACTTCAGGGAGGACTGCCATCTGGCTCTCCAACTCCTGAATGTACTGGTCCCCGCCCTCATGGATGCAGACCTGGTCATCTTCCGGGGCAAATACACCCAAACCGTCCTGATCGGCTGAACACTGCTGTTCCCGATCGGCGGGCTGCCCTTCACCGACATCGACCTGCTCAAGCGTGCCATCATGGTCCGCCCCAGTCTCGCCATGCTTCCCTTTTTCTATTTGTGGCTCCGCTGTCGCCTGTTCTTGTGTCGCCACCACGTTAACAAACTTTGGCTCATCTACTTGATGGTCCACCGTATCCGGCGCCTGCGGTGCCTTTCTTCGAACTAGCATCTTCGTAGGGGTTACATAGCTGGGTCGTTCCACCATAGGTGAGGTATATTCTTCCACCGATCCATCATTGCTGACCAGATCGGTGGTCGCTTGGTATGCCAAGTTCTTCCACTCATACATAAACTACATACCGTATCGATCCGATCGAGACGAACCCCATATTCCTTGGCACTTTCCCTTCTGCCATACACATGCCAACAATCGTGTTGTTGTCGAGCGTAAGCGGCTTGTATCCGATATTAGTGACTCGGACAAAATCATGTCGGCCGGCGCTCTTCACAAAAGTCGACACCCACCGATCGCCCCTGGTCACCCATAACTTCCTTGAACGAAAACCTTTATCGACCGGGGTGTCAGCGGATTGGCCGACTGGAATGGTGACATCTTGATCCCACCTGACCAAATCGGTGTACGATCCGTATAGGGGCTACCGACCAGCTAACTGGATCTGGACCTCATCCGGTAGTGTAAGCACTCCATGAGACAGATCAAGGCGAATACCTGCCGGCACCATGAAATCCATGCCTAACAGGGCATCCTCACCGGTTAGCTTACCAACCCAAGCACTGAAGAAGTAGACCAACTAACCCGATAGGGTGATCTTCATGGCGTCCTTCCTTCGGTCATATAAGAGTTTTCAACGATCCCGACGCATTCTTGTCTCTGGGTATCGTCTATACGACATCCGACCTTACGAGCAAAGGCGGAGTCAATAATCGAGACTTCATCCCCAGAGTCGAACAACATCGTCGCTTTCTGGTTATTTATCTTACCACAGGCTTTCGCCTGCTTAAACCATTTTTCGGGCGCATGATACTTCCAGTATCCGCGAGACTCTCCAGGTATCAGATCTAGCTGCATGACCACCTTCGATCGGGAATATTCATCGGTCGTGAGATTGTAGACCGGATGATCCCGATCGATGCAATTGAGAACAGAACATGTATTGTCGGTTTTATTCTCCTTGCCGACATATGCATAGATGCCAAACGTAGACCGCTGGGCTAGATCGAGATTCTAACCTGGCGAGCGTTCTAGTTTAACATCCTTTCCACGTCAGGTGGAAGCATCCCCGCGTGCTTGCCCGGCACATACCACTTGCACATCAGGTTGAAGAATTCTTCCATCTTGCAGTGGCCAGCCTCGTGGATCTCTCCACATGACTTTCACACGAAAAGGCAATGATCGGTGGGGTGGCCGCGTCTTTCGCATTTCTTGCATATTAACTTCTTCCAGCACCCCCGATCATCATGCTTGCTTGACCCGCAGTGAGAACACTTCTTGCGGGGTCGGTCCGGGTCAGACTTTTTTCCGCTCCTGCCCTTCCGATCTGCCTGGTCAGGCGTCCATCTGGTTTTCGGGGCAGGTTCCGCGACGAAGATGTGACGGTACTGATCCTCGTCTGACTCCCGACTGGACTCGCCGCTGCTTTCCTCTTCCGATCCAGTGCTGTCCTCAGCTACGATCGCCTTAACATCACGAGCCGATCTGGTTAAGGGTCTCTTCACCGGATCGGTCTGGGGCTTGGATCTGTAACGACCTGATCCAACGTCGCCCTTTGATTTCATGCTGCGGGAGTATTGCAACGTTCGCAACGTCTTCTCCACTTCTCCCACATCCTTTAGGTGCAACAGGGTGAGCTGATCTGCCAGCTCCTGGTCATCAAGGGCACTAATATAGTGACCCAAGTGTTCCAAAGCGTCACCGGTCGGCGGGTTGCCTTCCTTGATCACTATGCCGGCGCGAATTGCAGCCACATTCAGACGGTGTAAGTACTCGATCGGCGTCTCGTCGCCCCGATTCTGCATGTGATGATATTTGCGGGCGCTGGAGAATCCGGAGTTGCAGTACTGCCCCTCAAACTCTGAACATAGCAGGTCCCAGTCAGATCGGACATCCCGACTCAACTGTTGGACCCAGTTCGCAGCCGGTACTTTCAGCATATCTCTAAAGATCAAACACCGTTCCTTTTTTGGTGTCTGATCCCGTAAGAAAGCAGACTTGACCCGAACAAACCACGACCTGGCCTGATCCCCGTCGGTGTCCTTTCCGGTGAAATCCTTGACATCAGTAGTCGCAGCCATGCGAATGCGCGGGATCGCAGTAGATCCGAAATCAAAAGCGGTCGCGGAGGCTAGATTAGCCCTGCGCTTTCTGCCCGCACCTGCACCGTCTGACCCATAGTGGTCATCCGGATCGCCGATCGACTCCATGTCGTAACCACTGTTCTTGCTTGATCGGCGCGATCGAGCTGGTTGCGGCTTGCGTTTTCCTTTGCCAATTGGTTTAACACCTCGAGTGGCCTTGTCCACTGATGCTACTGACTCCATATCTACATCCCGGCAAATATTGACATTTTGCCGGCAGATCGGTCTTGAGCATGAGGGCGCGGAGGTGATCTGCATCGATCTCCCATGAAACGCTCCATCATTGCTTCAAACATGGCTTGGACGTTAGCTTGGGTCATGGGCAACGTGTGGGTATCCTCCTTTGGAGGTACTGACACCTGTGGGGGCTCCTGGGGCCCCGACCGGCATGCAGCCCCATGCTGCCGCACGTCCTTTTTATGCTCCCACGGGGTATGATCTGCCCCCATGGTCATCCGCTCAACACCGACCTCCAACTCCGATGAGCTGTTAGAGGAAGGTGGAGACTGATATACCGATTTATCATCGGAGCACGCATCGTCATGTGCTGCCGTGTCTTCATCAACCTTCAATGCCATGGTGGGAGTTGGGCGGCGAACCGCCCCCACCAACGGCACCACATGATCATGGAGAGTCGACATCGACAGCTCCAGCCTGCGAGTGTCCAGATCAAACAGCTTGTGGACGTTGGCCGGGTTCTGCACTTTTATGCCGACCTCAGCCAACATCGCCAGCAAGTTTTTCACCAGCAGCAGTGGTCGATCACTCTGGCGGCTCGGTAGTGGGTCCGAGGAGGCGATCAGGGATCTGGGGGTTCAAAATTTGCATGGCCTGGTCTTCACGAATAAATCGCTTCAACTCGTGGATGTGATACATCCTGGTCAGGTCTTGTTCGTCAATAACCCCATCCCCGACCTGCGACTTTTCTTCCAAGTCGTCCTCCTCGGGCGGAATTCCTAGCCTTTGCTTGGGGACCTTAGGCATGTGGATCGGATCGTTCCGATCAGCCTCCGATTGGTTCTCATTTTTTTATTTCATCAATTTTTCCATGTAAATGCATAGGATCAGGACAAAAGTCCTGATCCTTTCCGGAACTATAGCAAAACTTGCTATAGTCCCGATCGGCTCCGGTGGGAGCCTTATGGGGAGGAAAAAACTTATTAATCCCGATCTGGTCCTCCACCCGGCCAGATCGAACATCGCCATATTTATCAACAACGAGAACATAAGGTGACAGCTTTTCCTTATGTCCTCTCCAGAACGATTCCACATTTAAATCACTTAAGTCAACTTTTGACCGGACATCATCTCGGTGATATCCACGATCACCAAATGATCCGGGCACGCGCACCATTGTGGTGGAGTCAAGTTCAAAATCGAACACAGTTGTGTCGAGAACCTGACCACCATTGTGCCCAGCCTTCCAACTTACGGGGGGGTACCCCGCGGACCTTCGCTTGCGATCCGATCTGATCGTCCGCTGCTAGCAGACGACCGATCATCAACAGAATACGCCTGGTCCGATTGATCTTGCGTTACCATCTCACCTTGTGTACCCGATGGAATGGGCTAGTTCAACACTCGGTGGATCGTGTCGCTGGTTGACTTGGGTCTGATAGTATGCAGACTGTACTGGGGGGTGTACCCTGGGCGGAACTCTTCACCCTGGGTACTTGTAGACCGGCTACACTTGAAATATGTATAGTCCAATGGGTCGACCATCCAATCGATCTAGACCCAACCAATACGAGATAATAGAGGGTAGACCACTCAACTGGTCTATACACTGACAAATATGAGAGAAGACCAAAGCCGGTCTAAACTCCAACCAATGTTATAGTAAACCAATATGTCCACGTAAAGATCCAATATGCTCGTGAATTCCACAAACGATATCTCCACGTAAAGACCAATCCACTTGTTAGTACGTTCCAAACGTACGTGACTTAAACTTGTGAGAAGTCAGCCAATGGATACTCCTGTCGAAGGACTTCCGGCGGGCCAAATGCGTCTGCGACGCGCCCCGGCCGGGTATAATGGGCAGGAGGAGATTACTCGACCCTCTGCCCCCAAACACTCCGCGACGTGCGAAGGCGACTTAGAAAACCAAACTTTTAGAGAGTCTCTTAGGACCTCTTAGCCACTTTTCCAATCCAAGACCAATTTACTTCTTTTCCACTAACCCTACGGTCCCAATATGTACCAAACACTAAAATATGTAAAATACACGCAATGCCATGTGACTTACCAAAATCCGTGTGCTTGACACTCCTTGCACATGATATGCTTAAAAGCCCCCCTTGTTTCCACCAATCCGATCGCTGACCAGCTGATCGGCACGCCGTTGACAGAAGGTGACCAAAATTTTGCCTTCGCTTCGCCACAGTGGTAAGCCAGAGGATGGGCATTCGGCTGGAAATTATGGAAATGAGGGCGTACAGCCGCGCCCTTTCAAGATTACGAAGTTAACGGTGCAGAAATTTACGGGCGCCGAGATTTACCCTGGTTTAGGACCCGGATTGAAGGACTGGTCATACTTGTTTATGGAAGCCCTGGATATAGCGGGGATTTCGTCTGGATTTTCGTGGACGGAGAGACTAAAAATGAACAAGCTTGGTGAGCATCTGGACGGTGCGGTATCAAGGTATTTTCGTTCGAATATTGGTGTTTGGTGGCAGATTTCGCAGACTCTACATTTCGTGCTGGATCAGATGTGGCGCGCGTACAAGGTCACGATCTCGCATCAACAAGCGGCGCAGCTATTTGTTGCGAGAAGGACTCAAGGCGATCGTGGAACGATCATTTACTTTACCTGACGGCGTTAGCGCGCGAGAGCGAGTCCAGTGAAAAGCTGATAGTGGAGAATCTCGTCAAGTACGCAGTGCCAAGTTTAAAGTATGCTATGATGGCACGTTATAATCCGTCGCGGACTGACTACATTATGCATGCAAAAGAGCTGGTGGCGTGGGCAGGAAGTCGAGATGGACCATATCAGAAGCCGGAAAGGACCGAGGGTGAGCTTGAACGCGGTACAAGATACTAGAAAGGCGATCACGTGTTACGGCTGCGGTAGTAAAGGATATATTCGCCGGGATTGCAGTAAGAGACCTGATAGGAAGCAAGCTTACCGTAGGATGCAAGATGTCTCAGATAAAGAATATGGATTGTCGACTACAGAGGCGATCGCAGAGTGGCACAGTGCATTGAACTCAACTGACTTGAACGAGAGTGACGCGTGGATACTAGACAGCGGAGCGAACCGTCATCTCGTCGGAGATGAAGCACTGTTAGAAGATGTCAAGGCAATTGCTAATGGAATGAGATGACGTTACCGGATGGAAATTTTATACAAGTGACTAAGGTTGGTAAGGTGCGACTACGAAGTGTTGATGATCCGAGTACCGTGATAGCGTTACAGGAAGTGTATTACTCGCCGAAGCTAGCAAGAAATCTAATTTCTCAGGGCAAGTTGATGCAGAAGGGTTGTAATTTCGTACATCGAAATGACAAGATGGAAGTTCGTTTACGTGGAGATCTGCTGTTCACTGTGGAAGTTCATGGATCCATTTTGGCGGCAAATCTTGTTGCGACTACGAGACACATCATTCAAATCGAGACGTTGGATACCAAGGCAAGTCAACAGGTGACAAGGGCGTTGGCCGGTGATGATCCTACGTTGAATGAAGCGGATATGAATGCTGGAAATCAAGAAGAAGATGACACAGAACAGAGAGATGAAATCGAGCCAGAGCGCGTTGATGATACAGTGGAACGGATACCAAGAATATCAAGAAAGGATAGCGCGAAGACAAAACGTGTGACGCAAGAAAAGGCAAAGTTCATAGAATACAAGAACACACTAAATCAGAAGAAGACAAAGAAGAAGCCTGGGACGGAAGGAGCCGACACTGAAGTGATTCAAGAAAACGAAAGGAGCGCATATGTGCAAGAGCACGCGTTAGCATTATACGCGGTGATGGGACCTGATGATGTGGAAATCAAGTCAAGATATCCGAAGTACCCAAGCAACTATAACGAGGCGCATAAGCGAGATGATGCATACAAGTGGAAGGAGGCTGAAGAGGCAGAATTTAAAGATTTACAGGACATTGATACTTGGGAAGTCGTGAAGTGCCAAGATAAGCGAGCTATACCTACAAAATGGGTATACAAGACGAAGAACAAGGCAGATGGGACAATAGAGATATATAAGGCAAGACTCGTAGCGCGTGGAGATAAACAAGTTTACGGACGCGATTTTATTTTTACGTTCTCGACTGTGATGGATTTGAGCAATGGCAAGGTAGTGCTGGCGATGGATCAAGTGTGGAATGTGCCTGCACGGCACGGAGATGTCCCAAGAGCGTACCCGAAGGCCCATACGGAGATAAATTCTGACATTTTGTTGAAGATACCCCAAGGTATGGTAGTGAAGGATGAAGTTTTACGAGATTTCGAAGTGGATTCTACTAAGTGTTTGGCTTTACGTTTGAAGAGAAACCTATACGGATTAAAACAAGCTGGACGAAGGTGGTACGAGTTGCTGCGTAAGACACTGATCGATTTTAAGATCGAGCAATGCATGACGGACACATGCATATTTTCAAAAAGGGATGTTGGAGGCATTGTGATTGTTGGAGCTTACGTCGATGACTTACTGGTGACAGGAACGACGGTGCAGCTGGTTGATAAGTTTTTCGAGATGATGCAGATATTGTAGTTGAAAGATCTCGGACTGGTAGAAAAGTTTCTCGGGATACTTATTGGTGGAAGTCAAGACAGTGGATATACTATGGATCAAGAACAGATGATTGATGAGTTATTAATCAAGTATAAGATGGAGCACGCTAACCCCGTGCAACTACAGATTGTGGATGTAAACGATGAGGGTGAAGATTAAATTTCATGCCTAAGACAGCAGCGAAAGGTGTTCTGACACAGAGAGTTTTCCAATCGATTGCTGGAAGTTTACTATGGATTTCAAGGTGTACAAGACCGGACATTTCATTTGCAGTACATAGTTACAAGACGCATGCACGCACCAAGGCAGGCAGATTATAAGTTGGCCAAGAATATTATGCGGTACCTAAAAGGTTCGAAGGAGCTCAAGTTACGTTTGGATTGTAAAGCAAGGAGCGAAGACAATTTGCAATTGGTTGGTTACACAGATGCGGGTTTTGCAGGTGATAAAAAGACAGGACGAGTGTAAGCGGTTGCGTGGTTTTCTTTAACGTCTTGGTTGTTGGTTGGCAGTGCAGAAAACAGGGTGCAGTCGCGTTATCAACAGCGGAGGCGGAGTTTGCTGCAGCCGCACTTGGCGGGAAGGAGATATTAGGCTTGAAGGAGTTTCTGGAGGAGATTGGACTCAAGGTGGAGATGCCGATTCTTTTGCGCATGGACAATCCAGCGGCAATTCGACAGCTGGAGGATGAAGAAAGTGGTGCAGCATCTAAACACGAGGATGTGAAGCTCAAGTTCCTGAAGGACTACGTCAATCGCGAAGCGGTGAGACCGCTGCACGTGGCCAGTGATGACATGATCGCAGATCTTCTGACGAAGCCACTGTGTGCAGTGCGGGTCTCACGCTTACGCAGCAAGATTGGTTTGGGCTGATGATGGTTTGCACAAGAAGTGGCACGTTGATCGCGGAAGGAGTGTTGAAGATTTGCTATGCTACGTGTGTGTGTAGCCTGGTGTTATGCTGCATACAAATTTCAAGTAGTACGCGAACATTGTGTCCATTTTTCCATTTATTCATTTTTGGTACTTTAGGACTTTATCTTTATATTAAGTTTTAGGTTAGGTTCTTAGGTACGCATTTATATTCAGTATATATTTTACCTTTTAAGTCGCATTACATCCTGCCCTCGTGCGCACCTACCCTGATCAGGTAGGGCGCGCTTCTTTCTGAGAAACTTCAATCCCAACGGCAGTCAGGCGCTAACGGTCTGGGCTGCCATTACGGAAAGTTACACGTGCCTCCAACTCGTGTCACCTTCCGACAATATCATACTAAATTAGACAGTGTTTAATCGCAAAAGTTGAGTAAGGGGAGTTACTACTGGCGCCTGTTCGTAGCAGATCGATTTTAATGTTCTCGCGAAGGCCCTGAAAGGATCGAGGCACATTACAAACTGCTGATCAGGTGAGGGAGAAGTTTTTCGGACGAAGATTTTGGGTATCCGCTTGGGCGGAAAAACCCTCAGTTAACGCTGAACAAGATCCACTCGTGTTGATCAGTAAAACCCTAATCCACCTAGGCCGACGGGTACATAAGGAAAAATAAGTGAATACAGATACGACAACTCCTTCCGAGAGTCATCTTCTGGGCGCCATTGGTGACGCTGATGAAGTACGAGACGTTTTGATCGGCTCACCACACAGAATTATAATCAAGAATTTCATCGCGTCTAATCGCTTTACTTGTAAATCTTGGAGACGACAAGGTCGAATACGATCATATTTGCGTGTAAAAAAACATCGACCAGTCAGATCTCTAATTCAAGGATCTTCATGCCCCATTTATATAAGCCAAAACCTTCGTTCTTCTTAGCACCGTTTCCATTGCACCAAAAGGGCTCATTGATGCGATTTCATCCATCTGGTGGCTACTTGAACTACTTGATGTAGTTGCCGTGCAGTTTGGACAAGCTGGATATCAGGTAGGATGAAATCCAGCTACCTATTTGATAAATCGAAATATCCCCCTGTGTCTTACCCCTATCCGTAAACCCCTATTTACCAAATTGTACTCTCTCAAATGATATTTACGTAGCGCTTAATTTGCATAACATGACCTGTTGCAAAAATGGGTTAGATGTAGCGAAGAGTTTACAATCTGACCCGACAATTTTAGTCAGGTAGTAGGCGCGGCGTAAGACGTAGGAGGACCGCTGTTCGTTCCGCTGCTTGAAGCGACTTGAAAGGGCTGATTAGTAAAAACGAAAAGTAACTATATATTATGAAATTAAAAGATTTAAGCCTATAATATTCACTTAAGTTCACTAAGAGATTTAAGCTTTAAATCTCTTGCAAAAATGTGTAACGGGGTTACATTCGGGTAACACTGAGTGTTGGTGTACATGAGTACACCACGGTTGAGGTCAGTATTGGCCGGGTTGAAAGGTTTTGAACCTTTGGTTATTTTAACCAATCAGGGAATGGGCCCTTGGTGTGGTGGTGTGTCAGCCATCCACGTGTCAGTACACAGGTGTGTACACTACATTTTAGCTAGGTACGAATTAGGAATAATCTACTTAGTATTACATATAGTTATAATTAGTTTAAATTAATTTAGGCTAATTACATATTAAATATATTCAGTTTACATATCACTCTATTTAGCGGACGCGCGACCTCGACCGGTCGCGCGCGCAGTGAGTGTTGTAGGTAAGAGGGAATCCTCCCTTTACTTACACCCCGTAAAGGGAATACAGCCGTTAAGGCTAAGTCGTAAACTAACCCGGGAATCTTGGCCCCAAGTAGGAGAGCTCTCTCCTACTAAGCCCTTTACAAGGGGTGTATCGGCTAAGTAGCGTCGAACTCCGCTTCAAGGAAAGCCTTCCTCTGTGCGCTAGCCGCACCGTGCGTATACGCACCGGCTACATCTGGTAGCACTTGTAGTCAATCCAACACCTGTGTTGGTAGACTAGGCATCCTCTGCAAAGGATGAACCAGGACGATTGGGATAGTTTGACCCTCGTCCAGCAGGAAGCCTTTAAAAGGCTGTTACCCTTAGCGGGGGAAGAAGGCATGAAGCTCCTAGTGGAGCAGGGCCTTGAGGCCGTAAAGGCAAGGGTGAATGCCCTCATCGCTCATGAGGCGAGTTGCGGTGGAGGTCATTCCACGGGGGTGCGCCCTCCATTATCGTTTAAGATAAAGGAGTTCACCGGAGAGAAGGGTGACAACCTTTATGTTTGGTTGCGAGAGGTCGAAACGGCCTTCGCCACAGCGAACATGACCGCTGATCACTTGCAAGTGGGACTTGCATTGACCCTTCTTACGGGCAAAGCCCGTACATGGCCGTTTACATGCTCGGAATCAGTCACGGACGTGTTTCCAACATGGAAGGTCCTTAAGCAGAAGCTTATGGGCATGTACGCAACGCCTGATCTGGTTTTCCAGAATCAACTGGTGTTCCTGAGGTGGCGTCAAGGCACTAAGGACCTGGAGATTGATATCCAGGAGCTTAAGCCCTGCTGGCAGGGATGTACGCGAAAGCGTATTCGGACGATGTGTCCATCCCCGTCTTCATGGGAGGCCTGAGAGAAGGGCCAGCACGTTCGGAATTGTTCCGATGCCGACCCCAATCCTTGGAGGAGGCGTTCAAGATGGCGTTCAACGCCGAGAGGAATTTCCGTTCCTCTAAGGTGGGTCCCGAACCCATGGACCTGAGTCAGGTAGAAGCGGAGGAGAAACCTCCCGCTAAGAGTCATTCTGACTCTTTTTCACAGAGCTTCGAGGCAGAGCTCTTGGCTATGTTGCAGCGGCGTGGGCCGATGAGATGCTTCCTGTGTGCGAGCATGGATCATTTGAGGAACAGATGTCCGAAAACCCCAGCGAGACACTCGCTACAAGGGACCAAGGGTGGGGAAAAAGCCCTTGTACAAGCCGTCGGGAAACGACGGCTCCCAGTAGGTGCGGGGCGCCCTACTGGGGGACCCCTCAGTGCTGTTAAGCCCCAGGGTAGGGGACGACAGCACAAATCCCCGAGGGAAGCGGTGCTTTCTAGCACCTAGTTGGTGTACCAGCTAGGTTTGCTGGTCGTCCTTGCGGACGTGAAAGGCTTTGATAAGCCTTGGAGAGTCTTGATAGACTCTGGAGCGTCTGACAATTATGTCAGACGGGCTTCTGTTGTGAAGAGTCGGCTGTATGCCGAGGCCCTAGAGGCACGTTGTCGTGACGTTATCATGGTCCGTCTTGCGACGGGCGTACAGGTTTCTGTACCCAAGGTCTCGATTGACCTTAAGCTGAAGTTTGCAGACTTCGACAGCTTAGAACGTTGCCTAGTCCTGGATTTGGACTCGAGGTATGACCTCATTCTGGGCATGAAGTGGCTGGAACGCCACGAGACATGGATAGACTGGAAGTCTAAGTCCATTGGCTCAACGCACCCGCGGTCGGGTGAAGCATTGGAGAGTCATGAACCCACCTTTGCTCGATCGCAAAAGCGACTCTGGCGTGAGATGCCAGAGATTGGGATGTCTGAAATGATCATTCCCAATGGCGTTAAGGAATAGTTCCTTAACGAGGGGGATTCGGCGGTTAATCCCCACGCCGTGAACGGCGAGAATGGTGAGTTGCCTGTGCTAATTCCAGTGGTAGGGGTAGAGACCCCTGTGGTTAAGCGCGAGGCGCTTCCAAGCGAAGATACCCGAAGTTCGTCTCTTTCGCACGTCGGAAATGATTCCGATTACGCCGGTATAGGCGAGACCGGCGAGTCACCGGTGGTAGAGGTAGAGACCTCTGTGGATAGGCGTGTGGCGCTTCCAGTAGATGGGGCAATTGACTCCCCCCATCTGGGCCTCGGGATGAGTCCCGAGGGCAGTAGTCAGCAGTCCTACAGGATGCTGAATAGTGTGACAGGTGTTGTCACAGAAGGCGTAAGCCTGGAACGGTTGCCTGGGGTAGGCGAGCTGTTGTCGTTGGAGGAGATGTCCTTCAACGAGTTTGAGACTGCTTTGAAATCAGATGAAATCGACGAGGTCGTCGTGTTGCGTCCGGAAGAGGAGTTGAACTCCTCATCCACAATGGACGAGTCAGTTTTGGTGAAAACCAAACAGGCATTAAATGCCCGAAGCGGCCTCAAGATCCTCGCGGATCCTGAGGACCCTTACCATTCCTTATTAAAGGAATTTGGAGATGTCATTAGTGACAACCCGCCGATGGGGCTACCACCGGATCGGGGAGTCCGACATGAAATTGATTTGGTTCCCGGAACCAAATACTGCGTCACTAGGCAGTGGCCTCTCCCAAAGGAACAATGCGACGTCATCGACGCATTCTTCAAGGGGGAAGAAGAGGCAGGGATGGTACGGGAGAGTAAGTCTCCCCACTCATCTCCCACTTTTTGTGTTCGTAAACCGAACGGAAAGTGGCGCATTGTGCATGCGTATAACAAGCTGAATGCAGCTACTGTACCCATGCAGACTCCGATTCCTCGGAAGGATGTCCTCCAGAACAATATGGCTGGCTGTACTGTATACAGTGCCTTAGATCTGGTGGACGGGTATTACCAGGTGCTCATGCGAGCGTCCGATATTCCGCTGACAGCGGTTAGCACGCCTAGTGGCATGCTGTGGGAGTGGCTAGTTATGCCACAGGGGTTTTCGAATGCACCAGCGACTTTCAATCGATTGGTGACTCAACTCTTCCGCCCTCATAGGAAGTACTCTCAGATGTACTTCGACGATATATTCGTCCATAGTCGTGCGGAAGGCGGCTCGTCTGATGTTCAGACGCATCTGATACACCTTCAAGCTCTGCTCGAATGTATGCGAGAGCATAAGTTATATGCAAACGCATCCAAGTGTATATTTGGTGCTGAGGAAATTCCTTTCCTCGGATGCTTCATCGGTAAGGATGGAGTGCGGGCGGATCCCGCGAAGGTGAAAGCCATTGTGGAGTGGCCTTCGCCTGTAAATATTAGAGATTTACGGAAGTGATTGGATTAGCCAACTATCTCCACAAGTACAGCGAGAACTACGCTGAAATGGCGAAGCCATTGACCGACCTTCTTAAGAAGGATGTTGATTGGTGTTGGGAAACTGAAAACCAAAACCCTTTTGAAGCGGTTAAGGGGAGCTTGTTAAAAGCTCCCGTTCTTCCTCTCCCAGACTCTGGGAAACCATTTAGTGTCGTCTGCGACGCCTCCGATTTCGCAATCGGATGTGCTTTGTTACAAGCAGACGATGCAGGAAGGGAACGCGTAATTGCGTTTGAGTCGAGGCAGCTTAAAGCTGCGGAACGGAATTATCCCGTTCATGACAAGGAGTTACTTGCAATGAAGTATGCTCTTGTCAAATTTAGGGTTCACCTACTCGGCTCTAAGCCGTTCGTGGTTTATACTGACCACGCGTCCTTACGGACAGCGACAAAGTCGCCTCATCTCTCGCAACGGATGGCCCGTTGGATCTCCTTCTTTGCGGAGTACAACTTTGAAGTTAAGTATAAACCTGGCAAGCAAAACGTGCTTGCAGACGCGTTGTCGCGCCGTCCCGATTTTGAGCTCGCTCACGGGACATTCGTCACCACGTCTCTGGTGGATCTCATACGCAGGCGTATGAGAAAGACCCACAATGTACGGCGCTCATCCGTGCGTTTGGTGAAAAGGGTCATGGCTCGTCTGAGCCAACCCTGTCAAGACGATCTAAAGCTCGTTTACACCGTTACAGGTACTGTGACGGTCTGCTATTTTATAGCACGAGCGCGGAGGACACTCCGCGGGTGGTAGTTCCTCATAATGAGTAACTGAAGTATAGAGTCCTCTTTGAGGCACATGAAGCCCCTACCGGGGGTCATTTAGGTCGGGATAAGACCTACAGCGCTTTAAGCGCTTTGTATTGGTGGCCCAATATGTATAAGTGGGTCGTTGCGTATATACGCACCTGTGAGACGTGTCAGAGGGTTAAACCCTCTGCAAGTTCAGCTGCGCCTTTGGCGAGCTTATCGGTTCCAACGGAGTGTTGGAAATCCATTAGCATGGATTTTATCTTCGGTTTTTCCGAAGGATAAGGCCGGGAACACCGGCATATTGGTCTTTGTTGACCGTTTGAGCAAGATGGCTCACCTGGCGGCGGTGCCAGAGTCCATAGATGGACAAGGAACATCAAAAATGTTCCTAGACCGTGTCTTTCGACAACATGGTCTACCCGATTCCGTGGTGTCGGATCGGGATCCCCGTTTTACGGGACAATTCCGGGGTGCGTTGTTTAAGGTGCTAGGCACCAAGCTCCTCATGTCCACTGCGGATCATCCGCAGACGGACGGTCAGACGGAACGCGTTAATCGCGTTGTGGAGGACATTCTCCGGAGTTTATGTCCGGATTCTCCAAAGAGTTGGAGTGAGATGCTTCCGATGGTTGAATTTGCTATCAACAATTCGGTACATGCATCTACGGGGTTTACCCCGTTTTACTTGAACGGATTGGTGAATCCAAGGGTTCCGTTAACGCCACGTGTGTGTGGCCCAGGGCTTGAGGGGGGAGGATTCCCCGATGTCAGCCCTGTATCTGTGCGAAAGCACATCGATAAGTTTTTATCGACGCGCCTTATTGTCTTACGACACGTCTGCGATGCCATGGCGGAAAGCCAAGACAAGCAGAAGGAGCAAGCTGACCGAAAGGGACGGCGTAACAAAAAGGTATACAGAGTAGGAGAAAGTGTTTTATTAAACGCTAAAAATCTTCCTACACATGCAGTTTCGAATGTGTTGCGCAATAAACTGCGCCCCAGGTTTGTGGGCCCCTTTAAGGTGTTACCCCGAAAGGGCTTGTCGTACACCTTAGACATCCCTAAGGCGATGCATACGCATCCAACCTTTTATGTGGGTATGCTTAAGCCATACCAGGACCCGGAGGCGGGGCCCCTCCTGGAGGAGGGTGGAAAGGCGGATATCCGTAAGGCACCGCAGGGCGAAGGAAGCCCGAAAGGTCTAAAATGCGACCACGAAGCTCCGCAACGGTCGTCTCGAGAGAGGCAAGCCGCCTCTCGAAGCGATCAGTGGCATCGCGATCATCGCGGATCCCCTCGTGGAGATCATGGATGCGAAGGCTGTGTCGATCACAGCGCGCGCGAATCTCACGTCGCAATTGTGCGACCTCCTCCTCCAATGCTCGATGCGGAGAGTACTCCACACTTTCATGTGGAGCGGCTGATGACGCGGCGCCATCATCGGGATCAACCCAGTATCTGGTGAAGTGGAAAGGTTATCCACACTCACAGAGTTCGTGGGAATTCGAGACTCCCCTACGGCAGGATTGCCGCGAAGTCGTTGACGCTTTTGAGCGGGAGAATCCCGCTGTACGTCAACGACCAGAGGGGCATGAGAAGCCTCTTCACTACCAATAAGTGGGAGTTGGCCGGAGGCAGATGTGGCGACCACACTGTCTCCGGACACCAGGGTGGAGACAGGGGCGCTGGCGTAGCGCGTGCGATACGGAGCACGTCGTTGCTCCATCGCCCTATCTTTGGAAAATGTAAGGCGCAACACCCTCTCCACCCAAATGTCTCGACGGGAATAGCTGTCATGCAGCTCATCGAAGCTTAGGAGAAGATTCTCCCCTTCCGCCCAAGCGCGGAACTTCTTCTCTGCGTCATCGGCACTTTCTCCCGGAGAAAGAACGAAAGGAACCTCGCGGAGGTTCTCAACAGGGGCACCTTGTGCCTGCCTGTTTAAGTGCTCTCGGTACGAGACGCTAGTGAACTGCTTTTGTGTAAGCAGTTGTTGCCGGAGTTTCTCACGGCGTTCGCGTTGGTACGGCTGTTCAGCCGCGGGGCCAGGGGTATAGGACGCTAGACTAGTCCTTACCAAACGCCTGGCCCATCCTGGAAGGTCACGAGGACCATCGAAATTATAAGCCGCCCTTGACGGGCGTTTGGGGGCGCGCAACGCAGCCCTTAGTGCCTGTGCGGCAAGTTGGGAGTCTTGAGCTGCGTCCAGCTCATTAGTGATGATCGCCTTAGGCGATTCGGATGTATCATCCGATACGGGCAGGGGTGCCGCACTGGTTAGTGCATTTTCCTCTCGTGTGGGGAAGGGATTAGTCTGCCGACAACGCCGTTCGGCGCTGTCGGAGCGGCTAACCATTGGGGAGGTATCCCCAAAGGCATCCACTTCCGAGTTTTCGGAGTAGTCTACCTCTTCTAGAGGAGACGCCATAGCACCACTAGAGGTGTACATATGGATGGCCAGGGGAACTGGCGTTGGAGTTCTCCGACAAAATTTTGATTATTGCGTAAGCAATAGTCTTGATGGGGGAGGATGTAACGGGGTTACATTCGTGTAACACTGAGTGTTGGTGTACATGAGTACACCACGGTTGAGGCCAGTATTGGACGGGTTGAAAGGTTTCGAACCTTTTGTTATTTTAACCAATCAGGGCATGGGCCCTTCGGGTGGTGTGTCAGCCATCCACGTGTCAGTACACAGGTGTGTACACTACATTTTAGCTAGGTACGAATTAGGAATATTCTACTTAGTGTTACATATAGTTTATATTAGTTTAAATAATTACATATTAAATATATTCAGTTTTACTTTCACTCCTTAGTACAGACGCACGACCTCGACCGGTCGTGCGTGTAGTGAGTGCCGTAGCGTAAGGGTAACCCTCCCCTTAGCTAAACCCTTTGTAAGGGAGCCTTGCCGTTAAGGCACTAGTACAGGCTAGAGTAAACTAACCCGGGAATCTTGGCCCCGAGTAGGAGAGCTCTCTCCTACTAAGCCTTTAATAAGGGCGTATCGGCTAAGTAGCGTCGAACTCCGCTTCAAGGAAAGCCTTCCTCTGTGCGCTAGCCGCACCGTGCGTATACGCACCGGCTACATTGAACCTCCACATCCCCGACCGTCTTCTCGGTCCCACTACCGAGCCGATCCAGAGTGATCGCCCATTACTATTGGTGAAGAACTTGGTGGCGATGTTGGCGGAGGCTGGCATTAAAATGCAGAACCCCGCCGATGTCCAAAAACTATTTGAATTTGAAGACTTGGAGGCTGAAATAGTCGATGTCGACCTTCCACGACCATTTGGTCCCACTGGTGGGGGCGGTTCGCCGCCCAACTCCCATCGCAGCAGTGAAGGTCGCTGAAGTCTCCAGAGCACTTGTTGACATTGGTTCTGACGACGAATCGGTTTATCAATCTCCACCGGCCTCGAACAGCTCATCAGAGTTGGAGACTGGTGTCGAGCGGATGACCATGGGGGTGGACCATGCCCAGCCGGAACAAAAAAAAGACGTGCGGCAGCAAAGGTCGGCTTGCCAGTCGGGGCTCCAGCGACCCCCACAGGCCTCAGTTTCGAAAAAGGAGGGTATCAACACGTTGCCCATGACTCCAGCTAACATACAAGCCATGTTTGAGACGATGATGGAGCGTTTCATGGAAGACTGGGTTAGACCACCTCTGCGCCCACATGTCCAAGACCGGTCTACCCAGCAAAGTGCCAATGTTTGCCGAGATGTAGATATGGAATCGGTAACATCTGTGGACAAGCCCACTCGAAGTGATAAGCAAGTCGGCAAAGGGAAGCGCAAGCCGCAACCGGCCAGACCGCGTAGACCAAGTAAGACAAGTGACTGTGACATGGAGTCGGTCGGCGGTCTTGACGACCACTTTGGGTCAGACGGTACGGGCGCTGGCAAGCCACGCAAGGCTAACCTAGCCTCCACTATTGCTTACGACTTTGGGTCTGCTGAGATTCCGCGCATCCGTATGGCCGCTACGACCGACCTCAAGGACTTCACTGGCAAGGATGCTGATGAAGGCCAGGCCCGGTCTTGGTTCGGTCGGGTCAAGTCTGCGTTCCTGCGAGACCAGACCCCGAAAAGTGAAAAGTGTCTGATCTTCCGGGTTTTGTTGAAAGGACCGGCTGCCAACTGGATCCAACAGTTAGGTCGGGATATCCGGTCTGACTGGGACCAGCTATGTGCAGAGTTTGAAGGGCAATATTGTAACTCCGGATTTTGGAGTGCCCGCAAGTATCACCATATGCAGAAGCGGAGCGACGAGACACCGATCGAGTATTTGCATCGGTTGAACGGGGCTGCACTTCGTGCCGGCATAACAATTAAAGAGAATAGCCCTCCGAACGGTGCTGCTCTGGAACATGTGGGTCACTACATTAGTACCATTGACGATCAAGAACTGGCGGACCAGCTTACTCTGCTGCGTCTTAGGGACGCGGGTGAAGTTGAACAGACTCTACGGACGCTACAGCAGTCGCGTAGCATGAGGGTGAAGAGTGCTGGTGCATCAGGTCTCTACCGATCCAAGACCCAGACCGATCCGGTCAAGAGACCTTGGACCAGACCGACCCGAGCGGTCAAGGCAATTGTAGCTGATGACAGCACGGGGTCAGAAGGGGATAGTGGAAGTCCATCTATCCAGGAGTCATCGGATGAAGACCAGTATCATTACGTCTATGTTGCGGGACCTGCCCCGAAGACCAAGTCGAAGTCCGACCAGGTGGAACGGAAGGGAAGGAACGGAAGCAAGTCCGATCCAGACCGACCTCGTCAGAAGTGCTCCCACTGTGGGTCGAGCAAACATGATGGTCCAAACTGCTGGAAGAAGATGGTGTGCAAGAAGTTCGAGAGACGCGGCCACCCGACGGACCACTGCCTCTTCGTATGGAAGTCATGTGGAGAGATCCACGAGGCCGGCCACTGCAAGATTGAAGAATTTTTTAACATGATGTGCAAGTGGTATGTGCCGGACAAGCACGCGGGGATGCTGCCGCCGGACGCAGAAAGGATGTTAAACTAGTACGCTCGCCAGGTTGGAATCTGGATAGAGCCGAGCGTTCTACGGTTCACATCTATGCATATGTCGGCAAGGAGGATAAGACCGACAATACACGTTCTATTCCAAATTGCGTCGACCGAGACCATCCGGTCTACAGTCTGAAGACCGATGAGTACTCCCGGACTAAGGTGGTTATGCAGTTGGACTTTCTGCCTGGAGAATCCCGCGGATACTGGAAGTATCACGCGCCTGATAAATGGTTCAAGCAGGCGAAAGACTGTGGCAAGATTAATAACCAGAAGGCGACGATGTTGTTCGACTCTGGAGCTGAAGTATCGATAATCGACTCCGCCTTTTCTCGTAAGGTCGGATGTCGTATAGACGATACCCAGAGACAAAAATGCGTCGGGATCGGTGAAAACTCTTATATGACCGAAGGAAGAACGCGTGTGAAAATTACTTTGTCGTGATCTCTGGTCTACTTTTTCAGCGCTTGGGTTGGCAAGTTGGCTGGTCAAGACGCTTTACTAGGAATTGATTTCATGGTCCCAGCTGGTATTCGCCTAGACCTGTCACATGGAGTGCTTACACTCCCGGATGAGGTCCAGGTCCAGTTGGCTGGTCGAAGACCTCTGTACGGCTCGTATACCGATCTGGTCCGGTGGGACCAAGACCTCACTATACCAGTCGGTCGGTCTGCCGATACCCCGGTCGAGAAAGGTTTCCGTTCGAGGAAGTTATGGTTGACCAGGGGCGATCGGTGGGTCTCGACCTTCGTAAAGAGTGCTGGTCGACGTGATTTTGTCCGTGTTACCCATATATCGGTGATAAGCCGCTGACACTGGACAATAACAATATTGTCGGCATGTGGTTAGCAGAAGGGAAGGTACCAAGGAAGATGGGGTTCGTCTCGATTGGGTCGAGGCGGTATGTCGAGTGGCAAAACCTGGAGTACCAATCGACCACCGATATTATCAGCGATGATGGTTCGGTGGAAGAGGATACCTCACCTTTAGTGGAAAGACCAAGTTATGTCACCCCGAAAAAGATGTTGGTCCGAAGAAAGGCGCCGCAGTCACCAGGAACGGTGGACCATCAAGTAGACGAGCCGAGTCTAGTCAACGTGGTGTCAGCACAAGACCAGGCGACAGCGGAGCAAGAAACGGAAGAAGGGGAACATGAAATTTCTAGGTCGGACCATGACGGTATTCTTAATCAGACCGATATAGTGAAGGGGAGCCCGTCGATCAAGACCAGGGGCGTTCAGCCGGTCAAGATGGTCTAGGTGATATCGCCCCAGAAGATGAACAAGTATGTATACATGAAGTCGGGGAACAGTACATTCAGGATCTGGAAATCCAAATGGAAGTCCTCCCTGAAGTGTCTGCCGACTCGCCCAAAGTTACAACGGATGATTTACAAGTGGGTGATCAAGACCTTAACAGTCCAGACCAGATCGAGCAGTTGAAGAATATCATATGGAAGAAAAGACATCTGCTGATCGGAAAGGGCAACGCCTTACCACCTGCAGCCCGTGGTGCGATTTGCGATATTGAAGTTGGAGATGCCAAGCCGATTGCTCAGCGGTGTCGACGCGTGGCGACACAGTACCGTGAAAAGCTTTCTGATCTCATTAAAGGACTGTTGGGCACCAAGATTATTAGACCGTCGACCTCGCCATGGGCCTCGCCGATAGTAATTGTTATCAAGAAGAACGGCGTCGACATTAGGTTGTGCATCGACTATCGGCTGGTAAATCGGTTGACTAAACTCATGGTGTACCCGATGCTGCTGATTAATGATCTGTTGGAAGACCTCGACAAGACCTTGTGGTATTGTTCGCTAGATATGGCAAGTGGATTTTGGGTGGTCTCAATGACTGATCGAGCCCGTGAGATTTCCGCATTTGTGACACCGTTTGGTCTTTTCGAGTGAATCGTATTCCGTTCGGTCTGAAGAACGCGCCCCAGATCTATCAAAGGCTGATAGACAACGCATTGTACAGACACTTCAAGATCAAGACCGATCGGGACCCTGTTGAAAATTATGATGTGTTTAGAGAGGGTGAACCCGATCGGGAAAGAGGACCGTCCGTTCTAGGGAGGCGGTCGTACATCGACGACATTCTGATACCTGCCTCGTCATGGAACGATCTGTGAGAGAAGGTTGAACGATTGTTGGAGACATGCGACCGCTGGAACCTGTCTATCCGTGCCGTGAAAAGTTTTTGGGGTATGTCCAAGGTCGCCTATTTAGGCCATATGGTCTCGAACAATGGTCTAGAGGCTAATCCCAAGGACCTGGATTCGCTGAGTAACCTCCCGTTCCCCAGATCGCTGAAGGCAATGCAGTCCTTCCTGGGAATCTTGAATTATTATAGCCGATTCATTGAAGACTTTGCTATCTACGCGGCTGTGCTGTACGAGCTCCGGGAAGTTGACTATCATATGTTGCGCGAAGGAGATCGGGCAACTTTACAGGAGGGCGCCGAATCTGGTCTTGATACAGTTTGTCCGCAAGTGGAGGCCGAAGATCATATGAAGCGTGCACAGTTTTCCTTTGGTATGTTGAAGGTTAAGATGGCGACGGCACCGATTCTCAAGCATTTCGCTCCCGAAAAAGTGCCGACCATTATTGTATATGCCAGTAAGTGGGCTATCTCGGCCACTTTAGTGCAAGATCACGATGGTGTGTATCATCCAGTCACGTTTACGAGCCGGACGCTAAAACCAAATGAAGTGAACTATGGAATTGTCGAGAAAGAAGTTCTGGCGTTGCTACGAATTCTGGATGTGTGTTACAACCTGCTGGTCGGCCGACCTATAAAGGTCCTGTCAAGACGGTCTACTTTGGACTGGATATTATCAGCCAATGGGATGGACGGACATTTAGGCAGATGGTCGGCGGTCTTGTCGCAGTGGACCATCGAGGTCGTTAAGTGCACCGGGGGCGAGGAAGAGATATTGGGCACATTAGCTGCCAGTATCACCCCTCGGTCTGAAGTGGACGAGGCATTGATAGCGATTGCCCCGAGGAAGCAACCTCGGCAGTCAGTTTCGAGAGCGCCACCGACCGTCGACCATGATGAAGAGCTCTTGGTCTTAAGCTTTGACGGATCGGCAAGCGTGAAGAAGAAGGTCGGCGCCTATAGTGCCATATTGTGGAAGTTGCCACAATGGTCTATAGTTGCAGCCGCTGCCGATTTCACGCCGGGTATTACTATTAACGAGGCGGAGTACCGAGGTCTACTTCTATGTCTGGACCTGCTGTCGTCGCAATACAAGGGGCGAGTCAACATATGTGGTGACTCCAACCTAGTGATCAGGCAGATCACCGGAGAGATCGACTAAGGACGCTAAATGATCGAGTAATTAAGGCATTTAAGTACCACCCCAACCACGAGCTATTGCACGTGAAACGGGACTGGAACAGAAGCGCCGACTACCTCGCTACCAAGGCCATGCAAGACCAGACCGGGGCTACGATCACCGAGAAGGCCGTTCTTGATGAATTGATGAATATAAACAGGCTCCCAGAAGTGATCGGACCCAAGAACGCCCCAGTCCAGGTGCATGTGATGGTCGCGACTAGATCGAAAGCTAAGAAGTCTCGCCGACCGCTCCCGAAGGAAAGTTTGAACGAATATGCAGTGCAACAGTTAAGGATGGAACGGATCCTCAAGGCGCAGGACGAAGAAGAATGGATTATGAACCTGAAGACCTACCTGCGTGGTGAACTGTACAAGTTGACGAACGATCAAGCGAAAGAGTGCATCAAGATCGCGGATAGCTACGAAGTGGATGATAATGGATTATTGTATTACTGCCGCGATGCCGACCAAGACAGTGCAGACCGGGACCGACTGGCGAAATTAGTGATCCCCGAGTTGCTGTAGCCGGATGTACTTCATCACTATCATGTGATTCTAGAAGGGGGACATCAGGGCATAGGCAGGACCTATCACAAGATCAGATCCCACTTCCACTGGAGAGGTCTTTTCCGCAGTGTGCAGAAATGTGTGGGCTGTTGCACGGATTGCGAGACCGGAAAGGGTAGACCGGTAATCAAGGGGCGATCGCCCGGAAATATCGAAGCTACCTACCCTTTCCAGGTCATAGCGATGGACCACATACCGTCACTTCCTAGATCGACGCGCGGCAACACTTAGCTGCTGATCTGGGTAGACCTGTTCACTGGTCTAGTTATTGCGAAGGCAAGTGCATCTCGGTATGCGAAGCAGATCGCCCAGAGCTACGAAGAATGTGTGTTCCGAAGATTCGGCGCCAGCGAGGTCATCAGGCTTGATCGGGAACCCGGTTTTATGGCCGAGGTGTTCCGGTCGTTCAATAATATGCTGGGCCAGAAACAGAGTACGACGATGGCATATCGTCCGCAAGCAAATGGATCGGCGGAACGCATGGTGCAGACCATAACGAGGGCGATCAAGATGTACGTTGCTGACCCAGACCAGCGATATTGGGACAAGTATGCAGAAAGGCTGGTGTTTGCACTCAACTCGTCGACCGATCGGGTCCGAGGAGAAACGCCTTTTTATCTGACATATGGATGGGACCCTCGGTCGACACTGGAAGCTGCGATACCTATCGGTTGCACCCGTACCCGCGATCGCGATGCTCGACGCTGGCGCATGCAGGTCCAGAAACACTACCAGCATGCAAAAGAAGTCGTCAACTTAAAGCTGCGTCAGGCCACACAAGACCGGGCAGACCGGACCAATGACCAGGTCCGACCCCACGGTATAG
>CM047581.1:13567886-13607266 GCA_026184515.1 Peronosclerospora sorghi
TGTGGGCTGTTGCACGGATTGCGAGACCGGAAAGGGTAGACCGGTAATCAAGGGGCGATCGCCCGGAAATATCGAAGCTACCTACCCTTTCCAGGTCATAGCGATGGACCACATACCGTCACTTCCTAGATCGACGCGCGGCAACACTTAGCTGCTGATCTGGGTAGACCTGTTCACTGGTCTAGTTATTGCGAAGGCAAGTGCATCTCGGTATGCGAAGCAGATCGCCCAGAGCTACGAAGAATGTGTGTTCCGAAGATTCGGCGCCAGCGAGGTCATCAGGCTTGATCGGGAACCCGGTTTTATGGCCGAGGTGTTCCGGTCGTTCAATAATATGCTGGGCCAGAAACAGAGTACGACGATGGCATATCGTCCGCAAGCAAATGGATCGGCGGAACGCATGGTGCAGACCATAACGAGGGCGATCAAGATGTACGTTGCTGACCCAGACCAGCGATATTGGGACAAGTATGCAGAAAGGCTGGTGTTTGCACTCAACTCGTCGACCGATCGGGTCCGAGGAGAAACGCCTTTTTATCTGACATATGGATGGGACCCTCGGTCGACACTGGAAGCTGCGATACCTATCGGTTGCACCCGTACCCGCGATCGCGATGCTCGACGCTGGCGCATGCAGGTCCAGAAACACTACCAGCATGCAAAAGAAGTCGTCAACTTAAAGCTGCGTCAGGCCACACAAGACCGGGCAGACCGGACCAATGACCAGGTCCGACCCCACGGTATAGAACCAGGGGCGAGGGTATGGCTATACCTAGACCGAGTGAAAGAGGGCTATGCGAAGAAGCTGGCTCACATGTGGCACGGCCCTTTCCGTATTGCCGAGCTGATCGGTGAGCACGCTTCCCGTCTAGTAACAATTGGTACAGATTACAAGGTCTTCCCGATCGTGCATGTGTCCAAGTTGAAGCTGGTCCGAGAATTTCCTGATCGACCCAAAACTCCCTGTCTGGTAGACGAAGAAAAAAGATTTGATTTCAATGAAGAGTTACTGCCGGAGGAAAGTTGGGAACGACCATTAGAGGAAGACGAGTTTGAAGTGGAGAAGGTCTTAGATGTTCGGTCGACCAAGAAGACCAGGTTCGGTCGGACTCACCGAGAGTACCTGATCCGATAGAAGGACCATGATGAATCAACTTGGGTCGAAGAGCTCGACTTGAATTGTGGGGCTCTTCTACGAGAGTTCGAACGAGAACGAGTCAGTCGTAATCGCTTCGCAGTGATACAGACTCACGAAGACCAAGACCAAGACACGCAGTAGCATCGGTCGGTCTAGACCGGTGTGAAGATGTGGAAGGTCCGGAGTTGATGTGAAATTGTGATGAACTGTGAAGAATTGGAGTAGCGGAATGACGAATATGATGACTATTTTTCGTGATGGGGGTGGAACTGATTACGATAACGTGTTCGGTGCAACTATGGAGAGAGTTGTAAAATTAGTTCAAGTGATTTGACGATCGGACATATGAAAAGAAATGATAACATGTATTACGAGTTATCTGGTCGACTACCTGCGACTTCACTTGCTATCGCCCCACAGACGGCCGATGACCATCGACGGATGATTTTCCACTTGATCCTGAAACTGGTTACGCCAGGGGTCCTTCCGGTCAAGCTGGTCCAAAGCATCCTTGAGGTCCGCGACCTGCTCAGCGCGATCAAAACCGGGGTACCATATGCCGTCGTCGGCCAGCAGTCGGGTCTTTTCAACGCTACGCCTGGGCATGTGGAGGAACACCGGGTACAAGAACACGTCGACGTCACACTCGCGGGCTCGCATCCCGTCCAAAATGTTCTGGCACAGGGACTGCCAAGCCTCGCCCGCCCGAATTCGACGTCGCTTGCGCTTTCTCTGGAACGTCGCCAGGCCCGGATCTTTTCGCACCCGGTCGGGGGGAAGCATCAAGTAGTGGGACGCTTCCCAAATTGCTTGGCCGTGGATCTTGTTGAAATTCTCCACCCGGCCTAGCAAAGTGCCGATCCACGGAGTCAAGTGGAACACAAGTCCTATCTTGGGGTGTTCGAAAATTTTCCATGTTTCATCGCCGTATAGGCGGGAGATCTGCGCCAACGTAATCAAGTCCTCCCTCCATGCAGACGCGGCAGGGGTTTTCTTGGCCGGTGGAAAAATACAGGGGTCCGGGCGAGAGAAAGACCGGACCAGAAGCTGCTTGGTCATGGTAGACCGGCGTAAACAGCCGATTTTCCCCGACGAACACGGCCAAGTGACTTCAAACGTCCACGGCGGAAGGGAGCTGGTGTCAACCGCCATGTTCTTTAATAGGGCGTACTTGTGAAGTCCGGATGTTCCGGGGAGAACCGAAGGCGCCGGCGTCGCGGATGTTGATACTGGTGCAGCGTCACATGGCAGACCGGTCTTCTGCTCTGACCCCACTGTCGACGCCACTTGGACGAAACTGTCACGCAAATTCGTTCGTGACTTGGACTGGATGGGGATCATGAACTCGGAATCGCCGGACCCTTCACTGGAGTCCTCCTCAGACGAGACCCCTGTGTGCTGGATGCGACTTGCAGTACGGCTCGAGGGCGCTCGACCTTCTGAGGGGCTGTAGATTTCGTCCGTGTCCGAGTCCGAGTCCATAAGAAGCGCCTGTGTCTTGGCTCGCTTATGAAGCACTGCACGCTTCCCCCCGAGTCTGGATCCGTGCTCAGTGCCCCGCGCCCTCGAGCTACCCGGCGCGTCCGCGCGCTTCTTCGATTTTTGTGCAATTTCGGGCTGCTGAATATCAGCCAATGAACGATGTCGGTCTTGGTCCTGCTGCATGCGGTCTTGGTCTTGCTCCGAGGCGACTAAGGTTGCCGACGCAGACCAATCTATGCTGGAGGAAGCAGCCGAACACGGATGCAGCAAGTTCATCAAGCGCTGGCGGCACTGGTCTAGTGCCACCTGACGACGACCCGACTCCAGCGTCCAAGCGTCTGACTTGTCTTGATAAGACCGGACCTTCCCGGTCTGGTCTTGAATTGAATCTGAAGCTCGGCAATGCGTCGCGCGAAGTCGTCGCCTTGCATGCGCAGTGAGGTCGCGTCAAACTGTCCGTCCAGCTGCTGCCGGCGAACAAGTGCAAGTTGATCCCGGAGATGGGACTGATGAGCCTCCAGACGGGACAGCTCATGACGCGCGCTTACCAGCTCCTCTAAAATTGGTCGAAGCTGGTCAACATGATCGTCGGACTGCCTATCGGCATCAAGCAAGGCACCTATTGCCTTGACGACGCTGGGAGGGATGAGAGCTGAAGACAAACGAGGGCCAAGACAAGTACAAGACGAAGACCAAAGATGCGCACCTCGTGTTGCCTGGTGGGCCACCTGGGTCCTGAGACGCATGTTTTCTGCAAGCATATCCTGCATCTGCGTGTCAGCTTCAGTCTGACGCCCTTCCGATGTTTGAAGTGCACGAGAGTTACGTGGGCTGTCAGACCGAGCCGATCGGACAGGCGAAGCAAGGTGGGGTGACTCGGCGCATAGAGTTTCTGCAAGAACAACAAGAACAAGCGTCAAAGGGAAGCATAAGAAGATCAAGTGCAGTAAAGGCAGTACCTGACGCAGGTGTCGAAGATGTTTGATCCATGGGGAAGAAGTGTGAGTGAACAAGGTCCAGTTGGTCGAGTGATGGGTGAGTCAGACCGTTATCGTTGTGCGAAACGGTCGGACTCAGGGGCGGCTGTGGTGAAGTGTACCACAAATTTGGTCACTTTTGGTCAAGGCAGTTGGTCGAGTTTCCGATTGGTCTAAACAAGGGGGCTTCTTAGCCTATCAGATTCAAGGAGTATCAAGAACGCAGGTCTTGGGTGAGTCACCTGACATTGGGTATTTTACATAATTTTGTGTGGGTACATTAGGGACCATAGGGAGGTAGTATTATTGGTTAGTTGCGGATTTTCCAAGTAAAAGTCTTTTGGTCTAGGAATAAGTGGCAAAAACCTCTTCTGGTCTTGGTCTACACCGCAGCAAGGGGTCGCCGTTATTCTTTTCACGTACACTAGTCTCCTCCACCCGCCGCGGAATGTTTGGGGGCAGAGGGTTGAATTATCCCCTCTCGGCTATTATACCCGGTCTGGACGCGCCGCACGCGCACTTTGGCCACCGGAAGTCCCTCGACGGGAGTACGATTTGGCGATCTCGACACTTTGACTCAAGTACGTTTGGAACGTGCTATTCACTGGATTGGTCTTTACGTGGAGATATCGTTTGTGGAGTTTCACGGGCATATTGGGTCTTTACGTGGACATATTGGCTTATTGTAACATTGGTTGGAGTTTAGACCGGTTTTGGTCTTCTCTCATATTGGTCAGGGGCTAGACCGGTTGATTGGTCTACCCTCTATTATTTCGTATTGGTCAGGTCTAGATCGTTTGGACTATCGACCTATTGGAATTTATCTTTTGGACGTGTTTCTGGTCTGTACGTACCTGGGGTGAAGAGTTCCGCCCTAGGTACACCTAGCCAGCACGGTCTCATATTCAAGACCGAATCAGATCGATCTGCGATCCCGATCCACCGAGTGTGTAACTAGCCCATTCCATCGGGTACACAAGGTGAGATGAACTTAAGTGAATCGGACCAAGTGTCTTTGGATGATGACCGGTCGTCTGCCAGCAGCCGAATGGAGGTCCGCGGGGTACCCCCCCCCCGTAAGTTGGAAGGCTGGGCACGATGGTGGTGGTCAGGTTGTCGATACAAATGTATTCGATTTCGAACTTGACTCCACCACACAGGTACGCACCGACAACGACCAGGTAGACGAAATGGATCTGGTTTCTGGAGGAGTGCGCCGTACCGCCGACCCACCGGCTTCGGCCGACGCCGTGCGTGTCGCCGATGATGAGCGCCTCATTAAGTAGCCCGTCCTGCCCGGCTTGCCCGCTCTGCCCGTCCAGGCCGGACGGAGCGTGAGCCATAACTCGGGCCGCCCGTCGCGGAAGGGCACGCCCCAGCCGCCCCTCGGCAAGGCGGGCTGACGTATACGCCCACGCTAAAGAACGATGCAACCTTCACATCCAATGCCGCGCACGCGGAACCGCATTGGGCGCGCGGCGGAGGAGACCACCGCTTCTGCCAAGCAACTGGGCAGTGTGGCCGTGGGCATGGTCACCAGCCAGGAGGAGATGTGGGCGGCGGAAATGAACGAGCGGAGGCTAATCAGAGAGGAGGCGGCGAGGCGTGAGGATAGAAGGCGGAAGGAGGAGAGGAAGGAGGAGAGGTTGCGGCGGCGCAAGGAGAGGCGGGAACGTCGAGCGGAGCGACGCGAGGACCGTAGGGAGTCCCAGCCATGAAGCGATGATGATGTCGATGATGACGATCATGGCGTCTGCTCAGGGTTTGAGCATCCCCAGCGGCGAGATGGCGAAGAGAAAGCGGAAGAAATCAAAGACGACGAAAGACCAGAGCGATGGCGAGAGCTCGGCGAAGGACGTTTGATTCACACTACACTTTCTCGAATCAGATATAGGTAAGCGACTCGGCTCACCTTTGCAGGATAGCTGTTTACCGACTTCTTTGTATCGCCAATAGATGTTTGCGATGCATCGAAAAGTCAAGAGCATGCTGTATCCTCCACACCGTCTCGACATCCACATCCAGCGCCGCTGCCACGTTCCCCGCCACGGTCTCCTTCAACGACAAACCTTTCCGCGTTACGCACTTGTACTCGACCAACAGTTCCAGTGTCTTCTCACTCAACTCGTGCAAGAATCGCTCCATTGTCTCCTTCTCCGCCTTGACCCCGTAAAACCGCGGAATCAAGCGCACACGCTGAGCGAGCACACTCCCACTCAGGAACTCCTTGGCTCGCACATACGCTGCACACGTGACGATGCAATGGACGCATTCAATTCATTCGGCAAGACGCTCAACCGCGCACTCAAACACGACTCGATCGTCGTAGGTTCCACGAGCCATCGCTGCGTCATATTCTTCTTGTTCTCCTCTACCAATACACACGCCACACCTGTTTCATCCTTCCCGGGCCGTCCGGCCCGTCCACGCTCACATCTCGCCTATATCTAAGCCCTTTATGACCACGAGCCGCGCACGCAACGTCTCCGTCCACACAAACGTGGGCGTCGCCAGAACCACTTGAAGCAATCCTTCCGTATACAATTTCTCCACCATCACGCGCTCTTTCAAAATCAAAACAGCATAAAACAATCAATCCCAAACGCCAGCGTATGATGCCGCGTCGCGTCCGTCACCGACGCACACATCCAGTCCAGCACCACCTTGTCGTCCAGCTGCCCAAACGGCTTGCCCGCTTGCACACTACATTGCAACAGCTCGCGCGCGGTCGACTTGAGCTGTGCCCTTGACGGCAAGAAAATCAACACGGACGCATCATTCGCATAGCGCTGGCTCGCAAGGAAAATCGGGCGGTTCATGGCATCCATGCGAGAGACATAGTACCGTTCTGGGAAGCCTTGTACAATCAGTTGGAGCGGCAAGGGCCGTGCCGCAGCTTGGAAATTCATGAACGAAGACTCCGAGACACCGAGCCAGCGTCCAATATCGAGCGGATTCGCGAGGGGCGTCGAGAGCCCCAGCACCCGAAGGTGCGAGCACCGGCAGATGCGACTCAAGAGCAGTTCCAGCACAGCGCCATCACTCGCTGCGTCGCTCACCGTCTGCAGTTCGTAGATAATCACGAGCGCTACGCGCTCGAGGAGCGCGGGCGAACGACGTAACACGACGTTGAACGTGGCCGGGGTCGCCACGAGGAGATCTGCACACTTGAAGTCCTCCCCGTCCAGCGGCGAGTACACTTCAACGACTTGTTTCGAAAAATGCTCGTGAAATCGATGTTGCCAGGCGGCCGCTTTGCTGCGTGCGAGTGCCGCGACCGGCGCCATGTACACAATCAACGACAGCATGTATTTTTTTCAGAAACGGAGCATAGCGAGCTCGGCACACAACGTCTTTCCACTGCCACTTGGTGCACACAAGAGCATGTGCTCGTCCTGATGGTAGAGTGGATGAAACACTTGCGTCTGGATCGGATTCAAGCGCGTCACGTCGCGATCGAGTGCGCCATTGTCGGTCTCGTGCAGTACGTCGAGCGCGAGCGGGTGCAGGGGCAAGAGAGGGGTCACATGCTCTTGTATCGTGGCGCCGTCTTCCAGGGCATACGTGACCTCGTACCACGACTCGACGCCCACAAAATGCTCCGAGCAGCTCCACGGCATACGTCGCGTCCTTCTTCGACGAAAACAGCGGCAGAAAACACTCCATCGTGAGTGCTTGGATGCCTTCTTGCCACGCACGAAAGCGTCCTTGCGTCAGCACAAACGGCTCGACATGGTAGAGGTAGCGGGACGTGGCGTCTTCGACCCAGAGCCACGCACGCACCGTTTAACCTTGCCACAAACGTTCGTGCCACGTCGTAAAGCGCGGCCCAATGTCAATTGAGTTTCAGCATCGATCGGCCCGATGCTGGTGTCTGGACGTCGCGCAGCTCGAGGTGCGGGAGCCGCGCCGTCCATTGTAAACCGGCGCTGGCATCGAGCCGCTCGCTCAGGCGCGACCTGCACGCCCGGATTCGCGTCGTACCATATCTTGTGCTCGATGCATTTCGCAAGCATTAAAAACTTTTCGGCGCGCGGCGCATGATCTTGCTTGAGACTCAGCTCAAACAGCGCGCGCGCAATGCGCGCGCCATTCTGCGCGACATAGTTTGCGTCCGAGCGTGAACGACGCAATCCGCGCACGACTCAGGATGCTCTGGAGCAACACGTTCGTCTTGCCTTCGGAGGTGGCGAGGCCGCCACCACGCACGGCAATGCGGCCGCAGGTGCGCGCGAGCTGCTCGAGCTCGGGCACTTCGTCGTCGCGGACTTGGAGCTGGTCAAATTCCGTACTGCTGCAGACCATCCAGAGCACGTGATCCCAGTCCATACTGGCGTGGGGACCACATCGATCCAAGTGCTCGTGAAAGCGTTCGATCGAACTGTGGGAGAGGTAAAAATGACTCGCGACCCGCCCGAGCGGCGTCACGCCAAAGGCCACGTTGCCCTCGCCCGTCTCGACCATGTGAATCATTCGACAAGCAGCGAGTTCTTTGGCGGCCTCGAGCACCACTTGACGTCGGCGGACAAGCAACTGCGGATCGTCGTACACGGTTTTGAGCGCCATGCCATACGCCACGGGATTCTTGTGCATGCGTACGTACAAATACGTATAACTGAGCCACGTACATGCTTTGTCCAACGTCGTGATGGTTCCCGATACAATCTCAGCGTTCAAGTCATCCGGTAACGCTCGAATCAGTGCCGACTCCATGGTCAAACCTTGCGTTAAGCCGCGTAAACACCGCGGCAAGTGTTCGTGCGTGGTTATGAGCACGGCACCGCCGCGTGTATCGTACTGGGGACGTCCAGCACGTCCACAAATCTGCATCACATCGAGCATACTGAGCTGTGTGATCCCACCACGAGCTGCATTATCAGTCACGACAAGCAGCGCCGCTGCCAGATCCGCTTCGTCATCTCGGCTGCTGCCGGCCACACAACGTCAGATCGGCATCGCCTTCGTTGCAAAGACACCAGGGATCGGTCATACTGCGCGAGAGAGCGATAAAGCGAGAGTTAGCAAGGAGAGTGAGGGTTTTGTGAAGGTTTTGTTGCGAGGTTTTGGTGGGCAGGCACGCGAACAAAGTTTGTTCAAAAAGATGAACCCCCCAGAAATTTGTTCACCCCGAACAAAGCTATTCTGTTCGCGCACGTTTGTTGAGGTTTTGGAGGACTTCCACTCGGTCGCGTTGCAATATTAGCAGCTTCGTCTTAACAAACAAGCAGACGACGCGCGCAGGCTTGCAAGGCTAAGGATCGACGTCAGTGTTAGGAAATATGAAAGCACAAAACAAAATTGTGCTAGATAAGCAGATCTTAAACTACCTGGTCGGAAGGTTTTTACCATCTCGCGATACGAAAGGCTTGTGCGCGACGTGTTCCACGAGGAGTCGTTCGGGGCCTTAGAGTAAAAACGAGAAGTATATTTTGCAAAGTTATTATTCAAGTCAAATATAACGATATTAAAATGTTAAGCTTGAATTGGAACTTGAAAATGCACATCCATTTCAGCCAATGGTGTCTCACTATCATGAAAGGACGTAAAAGGCAAAATGGCTACACATATTTCCTACAGTCAGATCGAAGAACTCGCTCACGCATGTGAGTATACCAGATTCCGCTGCAAAGCTCTATTAGCGAGGTACGGTTGAGAAATTTACGCTGGAGGCAAATCTAGGTGCTGAGCGCGCTTTCGGCTTTCAACACCTCACATGGGAGTACTCGCGGACATCCTGGATAATAGCGTGTCAACCAAGATGACGCGGAAGTTGCTCTCTGAACAGCAGTTGAACCATACATATCCTTAACACAGAAGAAGTGTCATGAACAGCATCCATCGTTTGTTATCGGACGTGTACTAAAGTTACTAGATTTGTACTATTAAGTTTAGCTGTTAGACTCTGATTATGCGGAAAACGCAGGGCGCTTCCCTTTGAGCAACCTGTCCGACTCTCTCGTTGCCTCGCAATTCTTGCAGATAGTTTAAACATGTTCTTAATTCCGGCTTCCCGTGCCGGGCTTAGGCCCTGAAATCTCGCAACTATTTCCAATTCCGACGCTGAGGCTTGGCTTCTGTCAAGCGAGCATCTTTACCTGCATATCCCGTCGCACGATTGCCGGTATTAATTCTCATAGGCGGTCAGCTTCCTCGACCTTCACTCCTGCCTTGTGTTCGGAACTTCGAGGTGCTCGAACGCATTGGCCATGTAAGTCGCATCGAGTGGAAAGTGAGCGAACGAGTCCACGACTGCGTCGAAATTCGGGCGTTGACACTAACATCGTGTCGAGTTCAGCGAGTCAGTCGTCGCTTGCGCCTGCATCGCGTGCGGAACTGAGGTCCAGATGTTTTGCTCTGTTACTTCACGTCTCAAAAACGTGTCCGATTCTCTTCTTACTTTACCATGTGCTGTTCTTCCTCTTGCTTGCATCAACCCTGAGTACTATAGCGTATAACCGTATTACTTAACCCGCGGAACATCGGAAGCGCAAAGGCCCGTTGCGCTTCCGATAGTATCACGTGGCTCCTGGTGTGCTGTGATTCGGACGTTCTGTAACCTTGGCCTATATCAGAGGGGTATCAATTTTCCATGTCTTGGCGTTAGAATCAGTAGTCCGCCAGGCCCTTCACACACTGGTCTTGCTTGACCTTGGTGCCCACAGAGTCATCCCACTCGGCTTAGACGCATCTCCTTTTTTAAGTACAAATATATGTCTCGGGTACTCTTTGCTACAGTAATAGCATCTCGTCAGATTGAAACGAGGTTATAATAATAACAACGTTCAGTAGTATGCAGCGCGTAGCCGTCTTGTCGCATGTGAAGGCGAGTTCCGTGCCGCCGAGTCTTCGCGACAGCGGCGTGCGTCGTATCGCGTGGCATGGTGGCAAGATCTCATCCAATAAGGTCGAAGCGGTGCAGAAATTTTACCAGCGTAAGCTGCGCGCGGGTGACCACCTCACGGCCCAACAGATTGAGGCCATGCAGTCGACGCGTACGTCCGTGTATGTTCCGTTACGAGATTGAATGTAGCTCCATTAACGCTCAGTTACAATCTGGGGACGCAGTGGGTGTGAAGCTCGACCAGGGAAAAAAGACGCTGAAAAACGGGCACGCAAGTCCCCGTCCACATGCCACTACTACGGTGACGCCGGCTGGGAAGCAGCCCCTTGTGTTGAAAACTGGACGTGTGCTCGGGCCGAAACGAAAGCTCAAGCAGAAAAAACGAAGCGCGAAGCGAAATGCTCGAGAGCAGGCGGGACGTCAGCCCAAGTCGGCCGGCAAACTCTCGATGAAGCAACCGGAGACGAGCCCTCCTTCCATCTCGCTGGAAGAAAAGCTCGGGCTTCCCTTACATGCGCTGGTTGAAAACCACAAGGCTAAGCGTATTAAAATACCATTAAGTAGAGGTACTTGTACAGGAGAATAGAAAGAAGAAAGACTTCGGTCTTCCTAGAGAGGAAGACAGTAGCTGTTCGAACAAATAAATACTTCCATGTTTGTGTTCGTCGCCCGAACGTCATGCCATCTATACTTTGCTTCCTTCTGTCACGATCGAAGCGTCGGTAGCAGACGACGAACATGACGCACCCGATGAAGGTGGCAACGCAATCGTCAGCGCTTGGAGTAGCGTGGATGCCTCGATGACCGTCAGCGTATCGGCAAATTTAGTGCGCAGCATGCGACGCGTGACGTCATCGTGCGCCTTTGGGATCACGCAGACCTCGAGTCCAATCCTTTGGGCCGCTGTGAGCCGCGACTCGAGCATTTTGACTGGCCGCAGATGACCTGAAAGCGAGATTTCGCCAAGAAACGCGGCACGCTCCCGCACGGGACGCCCAAGAACGGAGCTAGCCAACGCTACTGCCAACGCCAAGTCAGCCGCAGGCTCCTGGATAGTATAGCCTTCCGCAATGTTTACAAAGACACTCTGATTGCGGCAAGAAAGCCTTGCACGTTTCTCTAGCACGGCTAATAACAAGAGGAGTTTCTCAAGTGCTACGCCCACACTGCGTACGCGTGAGATGTACTGACCATTCCCACGCAGAACATCCAAATTGTGGGCCTTGTTTGCCAGCGCCTGGATCTCTAAAGGAATAGGTCGCTTCCCTTCCATGGCAATTGTGATGGAGCACCCGTCCAGTAATTCCAGGTGATTTCTGTGCTTGTTGTCAGCAGAGCCATCGTCGTCTTCATCATGTGACGAGACAAAAGCCAGGAGAGGATTTGACAGTGCTTGGAGGCCTTCGTCTGTCATTGTAAAGACACCAACTTCGCTCGTGTTGCCAAAGCGATTTTTGTGACATCGTAGAAATCGACGTGCGCTCTGTGGATCGCCTTCCAGCTGAATCACGGTGTCAACAATGTGTTCGAGTACCTTAGGACCGGCAATATCGCCACTTTTAGTCACATGTCCGATCAGAATGACAGGCACATTACGTGACTTGGCTAGCCGAAGCAAGCGAAGCGTGCACTCTTTTACTTGGTTTATAGTACCAGCGGGCGAAGGAATATCTTCAGCGTACACAGTCTGAATTGAGTCTACGACGACAGCACCATAGCCTCCTCGGCTATCGTCACTATCCGGATTGACTTTTGTGCCCCTTTCGAACAATTGAAAAACGAGGTCCAGATTGGTCTCACTCGCCACAAACACGCTATTGCTCACCGATCCAAGGCGTTCTGCTCGCATACGCACTTGAAGCACGCTCTCCTCGCCCGAGACATAGAGCACTCCACGCCCCTGCATCCCTGATGCATGCGCGAGCATGCTTGCCATTTGCAGGGCTAGCTGTTAAGCACATGAGTCAAAAATCCCAACAAACACCATCTTCCTTAGCAAGATTGCGCAGTGATTTTCGGATATGTCAAGAAACAGTTTGTACACACCGTGCTCTTGCCAACTCCAGGATTTCCTGCCACTAGCGTTAAGGAGCCGGCCACGAAGCCTCCTCCAAGCACCCAGTTCTATACCACAAATACGTCACCATGTTAATTCACTTTGCAACGCAGTGGTTTCTTTTTTGTTCCCTACCAACTCCCGTTCGGGCAGTTCGATTCTCTCCACCAACATGTCCAACTTGACTTCACTCATACGTAAAGCGTGGGGTGCGATATCGTTACCCACCCTAGTCCAGGCCACGTCACGCTTAAGCCTGCCTTTCGTGAAGGATGCAGCGTTCGACTGACGAAACAACGGCTCTGTGCGGTCATAGGACACCACGGAGCCCCAATGGGAGCAAGTGGAGCATTGACCTTGCCACTTGACGAACGACTGGCCGCAGTTTTGACATTGAAAGCCACCCGACAAATTCCCGAACCTGCGAATGTGGAAAGAGCAAGGATTTACGGCTTTCGGAATCGTCTTGGGGCGGCTTTTCAAGGCAAAAGAATCGGGACGAGCGGCTCGTTGCCGCACCGACCATTTTATCCAAGGGAAGGTGATTGCCATGACAAAAAAGGATACATGTATACGTATACTATCTATCGTACAGCAAACTACATCGTTCAGAAATTTTCTAAAGGGCGCCACTATTGCCACAGGGAATTGATCGGGCCACACACACCAAACCACACCCCCCTCCCTTTTATGTCAAATGCGTCAAATATGGGTAAGTTTTGGGCTTCAAAATGAACCTTTAAATTAGGGAATTGATCGGCCCAAGTGTTTCAAACACTACCAAAATTAGGCCACCGCTCGGGACACACCAAAAATTACTCCGGACTCATTTTTTGACAGACATGTCAAAAAGTGTGTCCTAGCGGTGGCCCAATGGAGCGGTCCAGTCGCCGTGAGCGCTCACGCGATCCTGAAGACGGCGATGCAGGCATTGGATCTCGACTGCGCAGTCGTCGTATACGCGACGCACGAATCTCGACGGCTGATTCTACATCAGACGGTGCCGATACAGATGTGAGTTCCGCTGGTCACAATCTCGACGTTTCTTCTGGTCGACAACGAAGACGTAAAAAACATGCTCGAAAGGCAGAAGAGGAGACGAAACCTACGAGAGGCAATCGGGGTATGAAGACGACGAAGAAGAAGATGTCGATATGGAGGATGAAGTGAATGGAAGTAGACGCAAACGTTCAATGTCCAATGTATCCAATCATTCGTCGACTTCAGCCTCTTCCATGACCTCAGAGCCAATGACAAAGGAACAGCGATGTGCACGACTTGACCAGTATATGGAGGAACTGGAGCAAAAGAAAAAAATGGTCGAAGAAGGTACGCTCGCGGAATATTGCCGCCGTGTCGCTGCATTTAAAGAGGAGCGTAATCGGCTGTTACAAACAGTAGAACTGCACAATAATTTTTGCAGCTCAAGAACGTCAAGGATCTCTACCAATTTGAGGTGCAGCGTGCGCATCGTCTGTGGCAGAATGACCGGCAATTAGTGAAGGAAGAATTACTAAGCAGAGTTGATGCTGTAATGGCCAAGCTCCAAGCAGAGATGATGGTGCTATCAAATACTGAAAGGACAATGGTGCCAGATTAGGTAGGTGCAAAACATCTGATGGCAACCAGTTTGCTAGAATGGAATATACTGAAAAGCCCCAAGCTAGTGCCGAGAACGACAAGCAAAGGAAGGCCATAGAACCCGAACAGGAAGAAGGTAAAGTTTTGGAGAACCCAATCATGGCACAAGGAATCTCGATCAAGCGAAGGAAAATGGATTTGACTAAGACGTGTCCAGTTGATATGTCCAAACTGCTCGGATTCGAGGCAGTGCGCTTGCCGTTCGACGACATTTGTGCCGACATTACAACTATCGTGAATGACCGAAAAACCACGTCTAAGTTTATGGTCGATCACTTACCGAACAATGGCAATCGTAGGATATCAAGGAATAACATACTGCATTGTTTCGTATCCTGAGCTCATTGTATTTGTTTGTATTGTGGTGTTACAGTTCCTTTCAAGCTTGAACGACGACGGCTGTTTTGCGGCAACTACGTATTCGAAGATGGAGATGAAGTCCATATTTCTATGCCCCTCGTGCATGAACGCTATACTGGCACGATTTCGTCTATGGACGAAGGAATCTACATCAAGCTTGAATCAGGCCAAAAAGCACGGATCTTTCTCCCGCATCTCGAGCGTCGGCGCTGCGTATTGAAGCCGTTTTTGCGTGGCACCCCATCCACGGGCAGTTTGCGCACCATGGGATGATCCGATCCTTCCATCATTATTCTTGGAGTATTATTCATCAAGTTAATTAGATAATTATGAAACGCTTTAATAAATCGCGTCATCGATATTACTTTATGATAAGGTTGGGAAACGTGCTTGAAGCCACGTTTCTTTATCAAATTCATTTTCAAGTAATGTTTGTATACACACGTGCATGCTAGCTCAAAATCTCTTGAATACTGTCCTTGTGCCCCGTACTTATGTTGCACAGCGCGGTCATTCTTCGATCTTTGGTTCCATCGCCGCTTTCAAAATAAAATACCGAACAAAAGCTTCGATGCTAGCACTAAATGACCTTATGAAGACTTTCTGGGGTGACGTGTTGCTCTATTCGCGTTCAAAATGTGACACCGGAAGATCTTCTCGTGGTGGACTTGAAGCGCCGTTGAAGGCATGGTTGCAGTCAAGATGCAAAGAAATGGACGCCGGAAAATACTCTTTCGAGGGCACTTAGCACAGCCCATGACTTTAAGCGCTTACGAGAATACTTTTTACAGATACGAATAAAGAATAGAAGCGAGTGTTATATTATATATATAGAGATAACGTCTAATATGCCCCTGTTTTGGCTCAAAAATTCTAAAATGCCCCTCTTCTTAAGAAAATTCTAAAATGCCCCTGTTTTCGCGGCGCCCTCCAATCGCTAAATTTAAGGCGACTATTTAATGAAGAGATAACGTCTAATATGCCCTTGTTTTGGCCCAAAATTCTCTTTGCTAGATATATTAGGGGATGTTGGGACGTCATCCAAACGTCAAACGCTCACCCCCTTTGCTGAAGGAGGTTTTTATGACGCCGTCACAATAGAAAGATCAAATGGGATGAGGAGGGGTTGCAAGTCGACTGAGTCGGTTATATATTTTCAAGGATACTCTACGTAGCGCTAGAAGAACCACGCTTCATCTCTCAACTGCATGAACCAATACATAACAGGCACGCTGTCAAAACGGACACAACGGATACGCATTTTTTTGTCTGACTATGTGCAGAAGTAGTGATCTTCAGACCAGTGAAAGAATGGATGGGACTACATAGTTGACGCATGTACTCAAGCGTAAGGCGCCGATAGGCTAGACATCGACGGAGAAGGGTATAAGTTTATCGAAATCGCTTTAAGCCACAGCAAGCATGAGCTACTGTCAAGCACGCACGAGCTACTGTTCAAGCGAACAGCCATGTGGGAAGGTAATCAGCGGGTCACGAAGATTGGAGCCTCCAGGCTAACGAATGATATTGTCCCCAACAAATTTGAGCACGTTAGAGTCTGGAAGTTGTTTCTCAGTAGCAGTGCGCCCTACATGATTAGTGTAGGGCGGCGCACAGGGAGCAAGTTAGGAAGTTTTAGTCTTAAGGAAAGTATATAAGCTAATGTTTCATTAAATAGTCGCCTTAAACTTAGCGATTCGAGGGCACCGCGAAAACAGGGGCATTTTAGGATTTTTTTAAGAAGAGGGGAATTGTAGCCGGTGCGTATACGCACGGTGCGGCTAGCGCACAGAGGAAGACTATTACTTAAAGCGGTAGCTACCGCTGCTTAGCCGATACGCCCTTGTAAAGGGCTTAGTAGGAGAGTTCTCCTACTCGGGGCCAAGATTCCCGGGTTAGTATACGACTTAGCCTTAACGGCTGTATTCCCTTTACGGGGTGTAAGTAAAGGGAGGATCTCTTACCTACAACACTCACTGCGCGCGCGACCGGTCGAGGTTGCGCGTCCGCTAAATAGAGTGAAATGTAAACTGAATATATTTAATATGTAATTAGCCTAAATTAAGTTAAACTAATATAAACTATATGTAATACTAAGTAGAATATTCCTAATTCGTACCTAGCTAAAATGTAGTGTACACACCTGTGTACTGACACGTGGATGGCTGACACACCACCACACCAAGGGCCCATGCCCTGATTGGTTAAAATAACCAAAGGTTCGAAACCTTTCAACCCGGCCAATACTGACCTCAACCGTGGTGTACTCATGTACACTAACACTCAGTGTTACCCGAATGTAACCCCGTTACATCCTCCCCCATCAAGACTATTGCTTACGCAATAATCAAAATCTTGTTGGAGAACTCCAACGCCAGTACCTCTGGCTGTCCATTGTACACCTTCAGCGGTGCTATGGACGCAAACTATTCCGACAACTCGGAAGTGGACGCCCTTGGGGAGCTCTCCCCAACGGCTGGCCATGTTGATAGCGCCGAACGGCGCTATCAGTCATCCAACCCATTCCCCACACGTGGGGAAAACGCACTAACTCGTGCGCCACCGTTACCCGCTAGGGGTGATACCTCCAGGTTGCCACAGGCAACCACCACCAATGAACCGTCCTTGGTTCAAGAGGCCCGACGTGCCGGACGGGCACGGAAGGGACCTCGCGACCCTCAAAAGAGGGCTAAGAACGCGGTCAAGAGGGGTTTAGCCTCCTATACCCCTGTTCCAGCGGCTATACTGCCGCGTAAAATTGCGCATCGGAATCAAGTCCGGGCCCGACTACTAACGCCCAAACATTATTCCGTTAAGTCATACCGGACGCGCCTCGGGAAACAGGCACGCTGTGTCCTCGTGGATATTCTCCGCGATATTCCCCTTGTTCTCCTGAGGGACGAAAGCGTCGAAGACGCAGAACAGGAGTTCTGCGCCTGGGAGGAAAGGGAGAAACACCTCCCCAGTTTCGATGCGCTGTACAACAGCTTTTCCGAACACGACGTTCGGGTAGAGAGAGCGCTACGCTTGGCCTATGCTCAGGCCAAAGCGCAAGGGCAATTGCCTGCCTCCTATTATACGCGCTCTGCTCTCGATGTGGTGCCGGAGAGCAATGCAAGCACAGCATCTGCCTCCGGCGAACTCCCAGCTACTGGGAGTGAAGGGGCTTCTTCAGCCCCTTTGGTCGTTGACTCTCAGTGGGATTCTCCCGCTCGAAAGCGTCAACGACGTCACGGCAATCCTGCCGCAGGGGAGTCTCGTACTCCCACGAGTCTGGTAATGTGGATACCCTTTCCACTTCACCAGGTACTGGGTCTCACCCCGGTGATGGCGTCGTGCCATCAGGCGTTCCACCTGATAATGTGGAGTACCCTCCGTATCGAGCACTGGAGGAGAGGGTCGCGCTATTGCGGCGTGACTTCCACGAGCGCTGTTATCGGCACAGCCGTCGCATCCAAGATGCTGAGGAGGAACTCCGCAACGAGGGGAGTGAGAATGAACGCATCGAGGAGCAACTTGCCTATCTCGAGTCTCTCGTTGCGGAGCTTCAGGGTCGTATATCAACCCTGTCGGAGATGTTCCGACCTGTTGCGCCTTTCGGCTATCCGGTTTCTCACCCTCCTCCGAGAGGGGACCCGCCTCCGGGTTCTGGTATGACTTAAGCATACCCACATAAAAGGTTGGATGCGTACGCATCGCCTTCGGGATGTCTAAGGTGTACGACAAGCCCTTTCGGGCTAATACCTTAAAGGTCCCCACAAACCTGGGGTGCAGTTTATTGCGCAACACATTTGAAACTGCATGTGTAGGAAGATTTTTAGCGTTTAATAGAACACTTTCCCCTACTTTTTATACCTGTTTGTTACGCCGCCCCTTGCGGTCAGCTTGCTCCTTCTGCTTGTCTTGGCTTTCCGCCATGGCATCGCAGACGTGTCGTAAGACACTAAGGCGCGTCGATAAAAACTTATCGATGTGCTTTCGCACAGATACAGGGCTGAAATCAGGGAATCCTCCCCCCTCAAGCCCTGGGCCACACACACGTGGCGTCAACGGAACCCTCGGATTCACCAATCCGTCCACGTAAAACGGGGTAAACCCCGTAGATGACTGGACCAAATTGTTTATAACAAATTCGGCCATAGGAAGAATCTCACTCCAACTCTTTGGAGAATCTGGACATAAACTCCGGAGAATATCCTCCACAACGCGATTAACGCGTTCCGTCTGACCGTCCGTCTGCGGATGATCCGCAGTGGACATGAGGAGCTTGGTGCCTAGCACCTTAAACAACGCTCCCCAGAATTGTCCCGTAAAACGGGTATCCCGATCCGACAAAACGGAATCGGGTAGACCATGCTGTCGAAAGACACGGTCTAGGAACACTTTCGCTGTTCGTTGTCCATCTATGGACTCTGGCACCGCCGCCAGGTGAGCCATCTTGCTCAAACGGTCTACAAAGACCAATATGCCGGTGTTCCCGGCCTTATCCTTCGGAAAACCGAAGATAAAATCCATGCTAATGGATTTCCAACACTCCGTTGGAACCGATAAGCTCTCCAAAGGCGCAGCTGAACTTGCAGAGGGTTTAACCCTCTGACACGTCTCACAGGTGCGTATATACTCACCGAATCACTTATACATATTGGGCCACCAATAGAAAGCGCTTAAAGCGCTGTAGGTCTTATCCCGACCTAAATGACCCCCGGTAGGGGCGTCATGTGCCTCAAAGAGGACTCTATACTTCAGTTCCTCATTATGAAGAACTACCACCCGCGGAGTGTCCTCCGCGCTCGTGCTATAAAATATCAGACCGTCACAGTACCTGTAACGGTGTAAACGAGCTTTAGCTCGACTTGATAGGGTTGGCTCAGACGAGCCAAGACCCTTTTCACCTAACGCGCGGATGAGCGCCGTACATTGTGGGTCTTTCTCATACGTCTGGCGTATGAGATCCACCAGAGACGTGGTGACGAATGTCGCGTGAGCGAGCTCATAATCGGGACGACGCGACAACGCGTCTGCAAGCACGTTTTGCTTGCCAGGTTTATACTTAACTTCAAAGTTGTACTCCGCAAAGAAGGAGAGCCAACGGGCCATCCGTTGCGAGAGATGAGGCGACTTTGTCGCTGTCCGTAAGGACGCGTGGTCAGTATAAACCACGAATGGCTTAGAGCCGAGTAGGTGAACCCTAAATTTGACAAGAGCATACTTCATTGCAAGTAACTCCTTGTCATGAACGGGATAATTCCGTTCCGCAGCTTTAAGCTGCCTCGACTCAAACGCAATTACGCGTTCCCTTCCTGCATCGTCTGCTTGTAACAAAGCACATCCGATTGCGAAATCGGAGGCGTCGCAGACGACACTAAATGGTTTCCCAGAGTCTGGGAGAGGAAGAACGGGAGCTTTTAACAAGCTCCCCTTAACCGCTTCAAAAGGGTTTTGGTTTTCAGTTTCCCAACACCAATCAACATCCTTCTTAAGAAGGTCGGTCAATGGCTTCGCCATTTCAGCGTAGTTCTCGCTGTACTTGTGGAGATAGTTGGCTAATCCAAGCCACTTCCGTAAATCTCTAATATTTACAGGCGAAGGCCACTCCACAATGGCTTTCACCTTCGCGGGATCCGCCCGCACTCCATCCTTACCGATGAAGCATCCGAGGAAAGGAATTTCCTCAGCACCAAATATACACTTGGATGCGTTTGCATATAACTTATGCTCTCGCATACATTCGAGCAGAGCTTGAAGGTGTATCAGATGCGTCTGAACATCAGACGAGCCGCCTTCCGCACGACTATGGACGAATATATCGTCGAAGTACGTCTGAGCGTACTTTCTATGAGGGCGGAAGAGTTGATTCACCAAGCGACTGAAAGTCGCTGGTGCATTTGAAAACCCCTGTGGCATAACTAGCCACTCCCACAGCATGCCACTAGGCGTGCTAACCGCTTTCAGCGGAATATCGGACGCTCGCATGAGCACCTGGTAATACCCGTCCACCAGATCTAAGGCAATGTATACAGTACAGCCAGCCATATTGTTCTGGAGGACATCCTTCCGAGGAATCGGAGTCTGCATGGGTACAGTAGATGCATTCAGCTTGTTATACGCATGCACAATGCGCCACTTTCCGTTCGGTTTACGAACACAAAAGGTGGGAGATGAGTGAGGAGACTTGCTCTCCCGTATCATCCCTGCCTCTTCTTTCCCCTTGAAGAATGCGTTGATGACCTCGCATTGTTCCTTGGGGAGAGGCCACTGCCTAGTGACGCAGTATTTGGTTCTAGGAACCAAATCAATTTCATGTCGGACTCCCCGATCCGGTGGTAACCCCATCGGCGGGTTGTCACTAATGACATCTCCAAATTCCTTCAATAAGGAATGGTAAGCGTCCTCAGGATCCGCAAGGATCTTGAGGCCGCTTCGGGCATTTAATGCCTGTTTGGTTTTCACCAAAACTGACTCGTCTATCGTGGATGAGGAGTTCAACTCCTCTTCCGGACGCAACACGACGATCTCGTCGAGTTCACCTGCTTTTACAGCAGTCTCAAACTCGTTGAAGGACATCTCCTCCAACGACAACAGTTCGTCTACCCCAGGAAACCGTTCAAGGCTTACGCCTTCTGTGACAACACCTGTCACACTATTCAGCATCCTGTAGGACTGCTGACTACTGCCCTCGGGACTCATCCCGAGGCCCAGATGGGGGGAGTCAATTGCCCCATCTACTGGAAGCGCCACGCGCCTATCCACAGAGGTCTCTACCTCTACCACCGGTGACTCGCCGGTCTCGCCTATACCGGCGTAATCGGAATCATTTCCGACGTGCGAAAGACGAACTTCGGGTCTCTTCGCTTGGAAGCGCCTCGCGCTTAACCACAGGGGTCTCTACCTCTACCACTGGAGTCGCAACTTGTTCGCCGGACACGGCGTGGTCGGAATCAATTCCGACCTGTAGAAGAGACGAACTTCGGGTCTCTTCTCTAAGCGCCTCGCGCTTACCCTCAGAGGATTCCACCTCTATCACTGGCGACTCACCAGTCTCGCCTACATCGGCGCGGGGATTAACCGCCGAATCCCCCTCGTTAAGGAACTCTTCCTTAACGCCATTGGGAATGATCGTTTCAGACATCCCAATCTCTGGCATCTCACGCCAGAATCGCTTTTGCGATTGAGCAAAGGTGGGTTCATGACTCGCCAATGCTTCACCCTACCGCGGGTGCGTTGAGCCAATGGACTTAGAATTCCAGTCTATCCATGGCTCGTGGCGTTCCAGCCACTTCATGCCCAGGATGAGGTCATACCTCGAGTCCAAATCCAGGACTAGGCAACGTTCTAAGCTGTCGAAGTCTGCAAACTTCAGCTTAAGGTCAATCGAGACCTTGGGTACAGAAACCTGTACGCCCGTCGCAAGACGGACCATGATAACGTCACGAGAACGTGCATCTAGGGCCTCGGCATACAGACGACTCTTCATAACAGAAGCCCGTCTGACATAATTGTCAGACGCTCCAGAGTCTATCAAGACTCTCCAAGGCTTATCAAAGCCTTTCACGTCCTCAAGGACTACCAGCAAACCTGGCTGGTACACCAACTCGGTGCTAGAAAGCACCGCTTCCCTCGGGGCTTTGTGCTGTCGTCCCCTACCCTGGGGCTTAACAGCACTGAGGGGTCCCCCAGTAGGGCGCCCCGCACCTACTGGGAGCCGTCGTTTCCCGACGGCTTGTACAAGGGCTTTTTCCCCACCCTTGGTCCCTTGTAGCGAGTGTCTCGCTGGGGTTTTCGGATATCTGTTCCTCAAATGATCCATGCTCCCACACAGGAAGCATCTCATCGGCCCACGCCGCTGCAACATAGCCAAGAACTCTGCCTCGAAGCTCTGTGAAAAAAAGTCAGAATGACTCTTAGCGGGAGGTTTCTCCTCCGCTTCAACCTGACTCAGGTCCATGGGTTCAGGACCCACCTTAGAGAAACGAAAGTTCATCTCGGCGTTAAACGCCATCTTAAGCGCCTCCTCCAGGGATTGGGGTCGGCATCGGAACAATTCCGAACGTGCTGGACCTTCTCTCAGGCCTCCCATGAAGACGGGGATGGACACATCGTCCGAATACGCTTTCGCGTACATCCCTGCCAACAGTGTCTTAAGCTCCTGGATATAAATCTTTAGGTCCTTAGTGCCTTGACGGCACCTCAGGAACGCCAGTTGATTCTGGAAAACCAGATCAGGCGTTGCGTACATGTCCATGAGCTTCTGCTTAAGGACCTTCCATGTTGGAAACACGTCCGTGACTGACTCCGAGCATGTAAACGCCCATGTACGGGCTTTGCCCGTAAGATGGGTCAATGCAAGTCCCACTGCAAGTGATCAGCGGTCATGTTCGCTGTGGCGAAGGCCGTTTCGACCTCTCGCAACCAAACATAAAGGTTTTCACCCTTCTCTCCGGTGAACTCCTTTATCTTAAACGATAATGGAGGGCGCACCCCCGTGGAATGACCTCCACCGCAACTCGCCTCATGAGCGATGAGGGCATTCACCCTTGTCTTTACGGCCTCAAGGCCCTGCTCCACTAGGAGCTTCATGACTTCTTCCCCCGTTAAGGGTAACAGCCTTTTAAAGGCTTCCTGCTGGACGAGGGTCAAACTATCCCAATCGTCCTGGTTCATCCTTTGCAGAGGATGCCTAGTCTACCAACACAGGTGTTGGATTGACTACAAGTGCTACCAGATGTAGCCGGTGCGTATACGCACGGTGCGGCTAGCGCACAGAGGAAGACTATTCCTTAAAGCGGTAGCTACCGCTACTTAGCCGATACGCCCTTGTAAAGGGCTTAGTAGGAGAGTTCTCCTACCCGGGGCCAAGATTCCCGGGTTAGTTTACGACTTAGCCTTAACGGCTGTATTCCCTTTACGGGGTGTAAGTAAAGGGAGGATTCCCTCTTACCTACAACACTCACTGCGCGCGCGACCGGTCGAGGTCGTGCATCCGCTAAATAGAGTGAAATGTAATATGTAATTAGCCTAAATTAATTTAAACTAATATAAACTATATGTAATACTAAGTAGAATACTTCTAATTCGTACCTAGCTAAAATGTAGTGTACACAACTGTGTACGGACACGTGGATGGCTGACACACAACCACACCAAGGGCCCATGCCCTGATTGGTTAAAATAACCAAAGGTTCGAAACCTTTCAACCCGGCCAATACTGACCTCAACCGTGGTGTACTCATGTACGCCAACACTCAGTGTTACCCGAATGTAACCCCGTTACAGGAATTTTAAAATTTTTGGGCCAAAACAGGGGCATATTAGACGTTATCTCATATATATAATACTGATCTGCTATAAACAATATATATATATATATATATGTGTGTGTGTGTCGTTTCGTTAAAGCTCTGCCAGCATTTCGCCATTGCGCCATTTGCCATTGCGCCATGTCTGTCAAAAAGTGTGTCCGGAGTAATTTTTGGTGTGTCCCTAGCAGTTGCCCCAAAATTATTGCGGATGTCAACTTAATAAAGCTAGCATAATTTAAAGATTCAATTTCGAAACCCAAAACTTATCCAGTTTTGACGCATTTGGACATAAAAGGGAGGGGGGTGTGGCCCGATCAACTTGGGGTGTGTGGCCCAATCAATTCCCTTGCCACAGACGTTTTGTCTATTTCCACAGATGTTTTGTCTATTGCCACAGACACCACCACCACATCCAATCGGAAGCCTCCGTCGCCTTGGTTATAACGGGCACCCTATCCGCACCCCATGTTTCTGATATCCGCACCCCATCTTATATAATATCATGTTTAAACAGAACATTCATTATTTAATCACGATTACGAGAACTAATAACACTGCTGAAAAATGAGCTCTACGGAAGCAAGTGGCTGAGTTGCGCCAACTACAATCAACGGTCCGTTGCGGCACTGAAGCACGTGGCTGTCTCCTATATGGAATCAAATGGCGTTCGAAGCAAAACGGTGAAGTGAAGTAGAAATTACTTGTCACAAAGTAAATGCAGGGATTCAAGGAATGCAGATAGATTTGGGTTAGAATGTCCCAATTATGGTACCATCAGATTCCAAGAGAAGTCCTTCGACGCGGCGGTCCTTCAATTGCCGATGCGTTTGATGAAATTAAAGTAACCAATCGCTACAAGGGCTAAGGATACATAACGTTTCTCGCTGTTTATCTTCATGCTTTTAACCTTACTGTTGGGGCACGTTCAAAAAAGTAATACGTGCGATGCTTAGGCACACAATCTATATCATGCATCGCTGTGTCTCAGTAAAATGGCTCACTTTGCACACACACTTCATTAATCCGTTAACGTTGGGGGATGGGGAGGGGCCACTAAAACACGTCGAGCAAATCGCAACCTAAAAGCATCCAAATACATGTCGAATCGAGTTTAGCAGGGTTCCTTTGTGTTGCAACCGACGCAATATAGTCGTCCATCCTCTTCAATATATTCCCATCTTCAAGTCACCTTGTACAGAAGAAGGCTGGCGGGCAATTCTAAGCTAACAGAGGACAGGAAGGATCCGCTTGCACATCACTTGGGGGGGGGGTGATTGCCACACCAAAATTTTAATATTAGTACGTGTACAAATCGTTATCCAGTCGTAGCGGGTGGCAAAGCATCGTCTGTTCCAGCCATTTACGCTGTCACGATGGACTTGATCCTGCGTAAACCACACGTGCTTCAGTGCCGCAACGGACCGTTGATTGTAGTTGGCGCAACTCAGCCACTTGCTTCCGTAGAGCTCATTTTTCAGCAGTCTTATTAGTTCTCGTAATCGTGATTAAATAATGAATGTTCTGTTTAAACATGATTTTATATAAGATGGGGTGCGGATATCAGAAACATGGGGTGCGCATGGGGTTATCCGGTTATAAACATACGTTGATATTTTTTGTTTCTTGACATAAACTTTATCAGAAGCCGAATTAGAAGATGGACGAAGATGTCAAGTCCGCGGCAAATGCCATAAATGTGCGTGGGTATCAGTGATTACCATAATGTACTTACTTTCATTTCCTATTTCTCATTTACATGCAATGTATAATACTTATGATCACAGTCAACGAGTAACCACCCATACCCATTAACTATGTGTCTGCGGTGTGGAGTATATACTTTGCTGAAGTTCAACTACTGCATATACGAGGCGGGGCCTATGATGGATTTGAGTGTATCTATGCATCAAAGAACGTACCCTAACTCCATGTAATAACAGCATTGCAAATCACATCGTTTGTTGACACGCTGTAGGTTAATCAACGTACAAACGGCGCTACAGATTAGAGATCAAACGAGGTATCTGACTCGTCCATGTCGTCTTCTTCAGGCTCAAACTCCTCAGCAGCCTAGTCCATATAATTAAATATTAGCTCTCATCGATCACGCGCAGTTCCTTATGTTTCAATTGTACCCTGTATTCTTCCCACGAATCTTCGACAAAGGACAGGAAATTCACGAGCGAGTCCGTGACTGCCGTATCATCTTCGGCCATCATCAAAAGCGGATGGAACGTCTTGCCTGTAAACTCGACTCCCCGCTTTTGTCCTCGTTTGAGAATGTCGGTGGCATTCTCGTACTCTTTTCTCTGAATTAATTCCAAGAGCACGGGCAAGAAAATTTGCTCATCAGGACACACGTCTTGCTCGTTCACCAACTCTCTCAGTACGTCGGTCGCTTCTTCCATTCGCTTCGCTTCCACTAAAGCTGTCAGTAAGCCAGCATAAGCTGGTAAGTCCAGCACGACTGCTTGATTCATAGCTTCATCATACAGCTTACCTCGAGACAGTAGCATGAGCTCGTCCACGTCAAAGTGCAGTATTAGAAGACCGTATGACATACCTACATCGCGGAATCGAGCAAGCGTAGACACGCATCCATGACATAGATGGATGCTAACTTCGTAAAATCATTGGGTTTTAAACGGGGTACACGGTAGACGCTCCGCAGGATTTCAAACGAACGGACGGCATGGTTTCATCTCTTCTTCTGTCTAGCCAAGAGCACTGCGAGTTTCTGTAATAGCTGCGGCTGTGGTGGCGACGGAAGTTGCGCTAAGTGGCGCAGCGCTTGCGTCGGTATAGCGCTGATCCATGGAAATAATTTGGGGGGCAAATAGCCAAAATGGGGGGGGGCAAATAGACAAAATGGGGGGGAAATAGCGCTTTCCAAAAAATATTAACTTATGTTTATGACCAAGGCAACGGCGGCTTCCGATTGGCTGTGGTGGTGGTGTCTGTGGATATAGACAAAACGTCTGTGGCAATAGACAAAACGTCTGTGGAAATAGACAAAACGTCTGTGGCAATAGTGGCGCCCTTCCCTAAAAATATCGGCCAGTCACAAGTACGAATGAAGAAAAAACCAGGGAAATGAAGGAATGAATTGTTCAATTGAGTTCATAGTACCTAAACACTAATTTCAACTCAGGTATTCCTGCCACACCAACTTTGCCTCAATTCGCTTATATCTAATCTCTGATCAAATATTTGCCTCAATAATTCTATAGGGTATAGTAGGGGATGGGATCCGTCGTTTCGACGGGGAAGGGCAAAAAACCGTCTGTCCGTCTACAAAACTTTCCCCCATGTATTTCCAGGGTTAGGATAGCGAAAAATATACTCTACATTATACTAATGTGGTCACAACCCTTGGGTCGCACGCCGTTACTGCAAGCAGTGACGGCTTGCGACCACTATCAATGTCGGTAGTTAAGCTGGTATTTCTAACCACTGATAAAGTCGAATATTTTTTACTAAACTGTAAAAGCGCTATTTGTAACCAAATTTGTATTTTATGTTTTTTGTCAGTTTTTCAATTGACTGTAAAAGTGCTATTTATAAAGTCGAATTAAATTAGGTCCGATTTATAGTACAGTTGGAATTCGATTAGGTACGGCCTCAAGGCAGACAAAAAATCGTTTTATATTATATTATTAGACGGTCTTATATTATAGAAGTATAGCATATTTGTAAATATTTTTGACTCACCAAACACACTTCGAATCGAATTCTATTATATAAGTATATATAGCCAACCGTACTGAACTTCCACGCACTCACTTTAAAAATTTCCAGATCGCTCATTGCACCTCAAAGTCCATGCAGTGGTAGAGTCATATCACATTTCAGCAACCCTTCCCGTTGTTCGAACTGTCTCGTAATATGGCCACTTCTGTCAATTACATGGAATATCTTTTTATCACCCAGCGGGTACTCTCGATATCGTTTACGTTATTTGAAATATCAATATCGCCAAGTGGGGAACGCATAATTGAGTGAGCTGATCATTATAAGGCAACGGTCGTTCTAGAAAGTGCGAATTGAATCGCTTCTTGCCTTTTCTTGAGAAAAATAGCTTCCGGGACGATTAACTATATTCCTACCAGAGGAGAAACAAGAGAATCTAATGCTCCGTATTTAGCACGACAGGATAATCTTAAACTGAAAATCGGATTCAGGAATGTGAACGGTAGATCACTAGACTGGGGTCTAGCGAATTCTCCACTGCCCGTTTCTGTCGCCACATCTGCGCCAGCTCCAACGGACGATGCATCGGAAGATGCGTCAGTAATCGACTTGAAAACTCTAAAATACTTAAAAGACCATTAATATCAACATACGGAGCTGTTCAAGCCCACTGAAAAATTCCTGTAGAAGATTTACAGCCTCGAGAGCGACATTATTAATCTTCCGAGATACCCTCTTAGTCCAGGAACATGATCTGGATCGAAGTCGCGATGCAATCCCAGACAGGGATCATCAGAAACTTCAAGAAAACGTGCTCGGGTGCGTCTTGATCTCTCTAATAACTATATATTTTATCAATTTGACATAAATGTACATAAATTTAATCACTCGCCGACTTTTCACAGAGCCCACAATTAACGAAATGCGTACCAAGATGACGCGGCTTATTTCGCCGCCTATTTTTGATTCGGAAAGGATGGTTGTGTGTGTGTTCTTAGATGGATAGGATGTGATTTTGTAGTTTGGTTTGATCGATCGGATAATTGAAGAATCGCGCCGTTGGTCTAATGGTTAGGATTCATTCCTCCCACGGATGAGGTCGGGGTTCGATTCCCCGACCGACAGCAGGCACCTTCAGTGCGCTTAGGGCATCAAGATAGACGGGAGGACGCGCTCGATTGTGACGATGTTGAATGGAAAATCTTTCGCTACTTTTGTAATGCCTCGTTATTCAGCGCCACAAAAAACACCCATGAAGCAAGAACTACTTTCATCGACATAGTGACGGAATTTCTTGACATTGACTGAACGACAGACATTCATGCGTACTAGCAACAAATAGACATATCTCGTATGGACAAGTTTTTTACCTTTTGTTCGAGTGTTTGTAGAGCGTATGCATTGTTAGAAGTATTTAATGTGTGTCGACGTGGTGGTTTAAGACGTAATTGACTAATTTTGTTATTTTAGGCATGATTGGGCTGGTTGTCTTTGATTATTGGCGTGTGGTGGTATACGAATATGTGAGCGCCGTTAGTCTAATGGTTAGGATTCATCCCTTCCAAGGATGAGGTCGGGGTTCGATTCCCCGACGGCGCATCTTTGTCTACGAAAACCCGACACCTATCCCTATTATTTTGTTTTTCAGTCTCTTTGTGTGTCATGTGGACCCTATCATAATCGCGAGAGTTGTTCGCAAATGCAGGGCCGAGTGTTTCTGTAGTTATATTTTCTGCTAATTCTGCGCGTGCAATCGGCAAGCTAGCTATAATTAGAGAGTACATCGGTGACCACTAAGAAATAAAGCGGATCTATCTTGTAACAGGACTGATCCTGTTACGGGCTTACACTGTGTTGTGCGAGGAAGCGCGCAATACAATAGGGGTAGGATTAGTTGATGACAACTAATCCTATACTAAAAGAAAATATAAATATTCACTTATCTGTTAGAACGCAAAATTCAGAGTGTTTATTTAATGGGTGGTTAGCGGATAATAGTATAGTAATTACATAACTAATATAATAATATCAAGTATTCAGCTAACTGTACTATTAGTTAACCTGCAAGATTCGGTATTTATACCGAATCGACTTTTCCTTCGTAGATGTGGTGGAGTCAAGTTTGAAATCGAAAACATTAGCATCGATAACCTGACTACCGCCATCGCGCCCAGCCTTCCAACTTTCGGAGGGGGTACTCCGCGGACCACCACTCGAGATCTAATCCGATCGTCCGCTGCAAGCAGACGACCGGTCGTCATCAGAACCCACTTGGTCCGATTGTTTAGTGTCCATCTCACCTTGTGTACCCGATGTAATAAGCTAGTTACACACTCGGTGGATCGGGATCGCAGATTGGATCGAAGCGGTCTTGAATATAGAAGACCGATCTGGGTAGGTATCTCTGGGGCGGAACTCTTCATCCCAGACACAAACAGACCAAAAACACTTCCAAGAGATAACTTCCAATAGGTCGATCGTCTAAACGATCAAGACCTGACCAATACGAAATAATAGAGGGTAGACCGACCGTTCCGGTCTAGTTCCTGACCAATACGAAATAGACCAAAACCGGTCTAGTTTCCAAACAATATTAAAACAAGCCAATATGTCCGCATAAAGACCCAATATGCTCGTGAAACACCACAAACGATATCTCCACGCCAAGACCAATCCATTGAATAGCACGTTCCAAACGTACTTGAGTTGAGGTGTTGAGATCGCCAAATCGTACTCCCGTCGAGGGACTTCCGGTAGGCCAAAGTGCGCGTGCGGCGCGTCCAGACCGGGTATAATGGGCGAGAGGGGATAATTCGACCCTCTGCCCCCAAACACTCCGCGGCGAGCGGAGGCGACTAGTGTACGAAAAGGGAAGAACGGCGACCCCTAGCTGTGGTGTGAACCAAGACCAAAGGATTTCTACTTAGAAAATTCCTGCAACCAAAAGACTTCTACTCTATTAGGCAAATCCACAACTAAAAAACTACTACCCTATAGTCCCTAAATGTACCCACACAAAAATATGTAAAATACCCAAAGTCGGGTGACTCACCAAAACTTGCGTTCTTGACACTTCTTGAGTCTGATAGGCTGAAAAGCCCCCCTTGTTTAAACCAATCCGAAATTAGACCAAATGCCTTGACGAAATTTGACCAGAAGTGTGCCAAATATTGGGCACGCTTCTCCACAGCCGCCCCTGAGTCAGACCGTGTCGCACAACGACAACGGTCTGACCTCGTCCATCAGATTCAGTTAAACCTTGGTCATTCAGGATTTTCCGACATGTAACAACCATCTTCTTCATCCGTTCCAGGTACTTGCACTGTTGGACTTGACCTTCTTGCATTTCCTTAACGACCGTTCTTGTAGGCACCTCGCATACCACGTCATCGCATGTCACTTCGCCCGTCCGGTCGGTCCGTTCTGGCAGCTCCCATCGTTCTACTGCACCTCAGACATCGGCAGGGCATCAGACCGGGCCCGTCGCGCAGTTGCAAGACGCACTTGAAGAGATCGCACGTCTCCAGGAGCAGATTGCTCAACAGGCGACACAACGTAAGCATGCATGTCCGGTCTTCACCTTGGACCTGTTCTAACCTTCGTTTGTCTTCAGCCCGTATACCTCCAGCCCGTATACCTCCTGGCATCAGCAAAGCGATCAATGCTCTGCTTGCCGCCGATCGGCAGTCGAACACGCATGACCTCCAGCTGCGTCAGGTTTTGACTGGGCTCATAACCGCGCGCAACAAGCTGACCCGCTTGGAAGCTCATCAGCTTCATCTCCGGGAGCAGCTTGTGCTGGTCCAACAGCAGCAAGCGGAAAGCCTGCTGGACCAGACCACGTTGAGAGTTCAAAGCGACGATTTAGAGAGGCGTCTCACCGAGCTCCGAATTTCGATTCAAGACCAGACCGAGGAGGTCCGGTCTTGTGAACGCAAGTCGAACGATTGGACGCAGGCAGCGAACGGTCGTCGGGCGGTATTAGAATGCCATCAGCGCTTAGTTGACCTGTTGCGTCCTCGTTGGCATCCGGTTGCTGCCTCCAGCGTAAACCGGTCTGCGTCGGCCGCCTTGGTGGACCTACACCGGGACCAAGACCAAGGCCGTTCATTGGCCGAAATTCTCCAGCCCGAAATTGCACACAAATCAAAGAAGCGTGCGGACGCGCCGGGTAGCTCGAGGGCGCGGGGAATAGCGCGCGACCCTGAACTCGAAGGGAAGCGTGCGGTGCCCCATAAGCGATCCAAGACGCAGGCGCTTCTCATGGGCCCAAGCTTGGACGAGGATGACGACAGTAACATCTCCAAAAATCAAGCGCCCTCGACCGCCGGTGCTGACCGTGCCAAATATTCAGAGGTCTCGTCCTGGGATGACTCCGGCGAAGACTCCGGTGATTCGGAGTTTGCTGTCCCCATCCCAACCAAGTCGCGAACAAGTCCACATGAAAGTTTGGTTCAAGTTGCATCGACTTCGGAGCAGACCAAGAAGACCTGTCCGCATGGTGGCGTTCCACCACCTCATGCGTCGACAAAGTCAACACCTACGGTCTTGCATGGGACGTCCAAGCTCTACAAAGATGCTTTGTTGGCCAACGTGGCAATCGACAGTTCTTCCCTTCCGCCACGAACGCGTGAGGATACTTTGCCGTTGTCGCCAGGGCAGATCGGTTGTTTACGCCGGTCCACCCTGACCAAGCAGCTCCTGGCCCGGTCTTTCTCTCGTCCAGACCATTGGCTTTTCCCTCCGGCGAAGAAAGTTCCTGCCGCGTCGGAATGGCGGCCGGAATTGATCACGTCGGCACAGATCTCCTGCTTGTACGCTGACGAGCCGTGGAAGATTTTCGAGCATCCCAAGCTGGGGTTCATCTTCCACTCGACTCCGTGGGCCAATGCTTTCATGATTCGGGTGAAATATTTTAACAAGACTCACGCTCAAGCCATCTGGGAGGCATCCCACTATCTGGTGCTTCCCCCGGAACGAGTTCGGCAAGACCCTGGCTTGGCGACCATCCAGAACAAGCGCAAGCGGCGTCGGATCAGAGCGGGTGAGGCCTGGGAGTCCCTGTGCCAATATGTTTTGGACGGGATGCTGGCCCACGAGTGCGACGTCGATGTGTTCTTATATCCAGTTGTACTTCATATGCCGCGGCGTCGCGTCGAGAAGACCCGGCTGCTGGCTGACGGTGGCACATGGTACCCCGGTATTGGGTGCACTACACCGGTCTTGGACCTCAAGGATGCTTTGGTCCAACTAGACCAACAAGAACCTTGGCGTAACCAGTACCAGGACCAAGTTGAAAAGCATCCGTCGTTGACTGTCGGCCGTCTGTGGGGTGATGGCGAGTGAGGTCGTAAGTAGTCGACCAGATAACACTTAATATATATCATCGTTCTTTTTCACATGTTCGGTCATCAAATCACTTGAGCTAATTCCACCACTTTCTCCAGAGTTGCACTAGACACGTTATCACCAACCGTTCCACTTACATCGCGAGAAAACAATCCACGTTCGTCACTCCACTATTCCAATTCGTAACATATTCACAATACACAATACACGAGGCACAAGACCTTCCACCTCTTCACGTCGGTCGGGAAGACCGATGCTACTGCATGTCTTGGTCTTGGTCTTCATGGGTCTGCATCACTGCGAAACGGTTCCGACTGACTCGGTACCGTTCGAATTCTCGTAGTAGTGATCCACAGTTCAGGTCGGACTCATCGATCCAAGTCGTTTCATCATGGTCCTTCCATCGGACCAGATATTCTCGGTGGGTCCGACCGAACCTGGTCTTCTTGACCGATCGGACATCTAAGACCTTTTCCACTTCAAATTCGTCCTTCTCCAGCGGTCGTCCCCAAATGTCCTCCGGCAGTAATGCTTCATCGAGATAAAACCGTTCTGCCTCGTCTACTAGACAGGGCTTTTTGGGACGATCAGGAAATTCTCGGACCAGTTTTAACTTGGACACATGTACGATCGGGAAGACCTTGTAGTCCGTGTCGGTTGTTACTAGACGGGCAGCGTGCTCACCAATCAGATCGGCAACACGGAAAGGGCCGTGCCACATGTGAGCCAGCTTCTTCGAATAGCCCTCTTTCACTCGGTCTAGGTATAGCCATACCCTCGCCCCTGGTTCTATACCGTGGGGTTGGACCTGGTCGTTGTTCCGGTCTGCCCGGTCTTGTGTAGCTTGACGTAACTTTTCGTTGACAATTTCTCTTGCATGCTGGTTATGTTTCTGGACCTGGATGCGCCAACGTCGAGCATCACGATCGCGGGTCCGAGTGCAGCCAATAGGTATCTCGGCTTCAAGGGTGGACCGGGGGTCCCATCCATACGCAAGATAAAAAGGCGTTTCTCCTCGGACCCGATCGGTCGACGAGTTGAGTGCAAACACCATCCTTTGTGCGTATTCGTCCCAATCGCGCTGGTCTGGATCGGCAACGTACATCTTGATTGCTCTTGTAATAGTTTGTACCATACGTTCTGCCGATCCATTCGCTTGCGGACGATATGCCATCGTCGCGCTCTGTTTCTGGCCCAGCATATTCTTAAACGACCGGAACACCTCGGCCATGAAACCGGGTTCTCGGTCGTGTCTGATGACCTCGCTGGCGCCGAACCTTCGGAACACGCATTCTTCGTAACTTTTGGCGATCTGCTCGGCAGACCGGGACGCACTTGCCTTCGCAATAACTAGACCAGTGACAGGTCTACCCATATCAACAACTCAGTATTGCCATATGTCGATTTAGGCAGCGACGGTATATGGTCCATCGCTATGAACTGGAAACGGTAGGTAGCTTCAATATTTCCGGGCGATCGCCCCTTGATTACCGGTCTACCCTTTGCGGTCGCGCAATCCTTACAACAACCCACATATTTCTGTACACTTCGGAAAATACCTCTCCAGTGAAAGTGGGACCTGATCTTGTGATACGTTCTGCCTATGCCCTGATGTCCCCCTTCTAGACTCACATGGTAGTGATGGAGGACATCCGGCTGCAGCAACTCAGGTATCACCAATTTCGCCAATCGGTCCCGGTCTGCACTGTCTTGGTCGGCATCGTGGCAGTAATATAGTAAATCATCCTCATCCACTTCGTAACTGTCTGCGATCTTGGCACATTCTTTTGCTTGACCATTCGTCAACTTAGACAATTCACCGCGCAGGTAGGTCTTCAAATTCACAATCCATTCTTCTTCGTACTGCGCCTTGAGGATCCGTTCTGCCCTTAGTCGTTGCACAACAGATTAACTCAACCGTTCCTTTGGAAACGGTTGGTGGTACTTCCGAGCTTTCGGTCTAGTCGTGACCATCACATGCACTTGGTCCGGAGCGTTCTTGGGTCCGATCACCTCGGGGAGCCTGTTTATATTCATCAATTCATCAAGAACGGCCTCCTCGGTGATTGTTGCCCCGGTCTGGTCTCGCATGGCCTTGGTCGCGAGGTAGTCGGCGCTTCTATTCCAGTCCCGTTTCACGTGCAACAGCTCGTGGTTGAGACGATCTTTCAATGCCTTCATTACCCGATCATTTAACGACCTCAGCCGTGGAGCCTTGCAGTCAATCTCTCCGGTGACCTGCCTGATCACTAGGTTCGAGTCACCACATATGATGACTCGCCCCATCTCTTGCGACGACAGCAGATCCAGACATAGAAGTAGACCTCGGTACTCCGCCTCGTTAACCGTAATATCCGGTGTGAAATCAGCAGCGGCTGCAACTATAGACCATTGTGGCAACTTCCACACTATAGCACTATAGGCGCCGACCTTCTTCTTCACGCTTGCCGATCCGTCAAAACTTAAGACCAAGAGCTCTTCATCATAGTCGACGGTAGGTGGCGGTCTCTAAACTGACTGCCGAGGTTGCTTCCTCGGGGCAATCGCTATTAATGCCTCGTCCACTTCAGACCGAGGGGTGATACTGGCAGCTAATGTGCCCAATATCTCTTCCTCGCCCCTGGTGCACTTAACGACCTCGAGGGTCCACTGCGACAAGACCGCCGACCATCTGCCTAGACGTCCGTCCATCCCATTGGCTGATAATAGCCAGGCCAAAGTAGACCGCCTTGACAGGACCTTTATAGGTCGGCCGACCAGCAGGTTGTAACACACATCTAGAATTCGTAGCAACGCCAGAACTTCTTTCTCGACAATTCCATAGTTCACTTCATTTGGCTTCAGCGTTCTGCTCGTGAACGTGACCGGATGGTACACACCATCATGATCTTGTACTAGAGTGGCCGAAATGGCCCACTGACTAGCATATACAATAATGGTCGGGACCTTTTCGGGATCGAAATGCTTCAAAATCGGTGCCGTCGCCATCTTAACCTTCAACATAACAAAAGCAAACTTTGCACGCTTCATATGGTCTTCGGCCTCCACTTGCGGACAATCTTCAGCAAGACCAGAGTCGGCGCCCTCCTGTAAAGTTGCCCGGTCTTCTTCGCGCAACATACGGTAGTCCACTTCCCGGAGCTCATACAACACAGCCGCGTAGATAGCAAAATCTTCGATTAAGAGGCTGTAGTAGTTTAAACTTCCTAGGAAGGACTGCATTGCCTTCGGAGACTTGGGAAACGGGAGATTGCTTAACGAATCCAGGTCCTTAGGATTAGCCTCTAGACCATTGTTCGAGACCATATGGCCTAAATAGGCGACCTTGGGCATACCCCAAAAACTTTTCACGGCGCTGATAGATATGTTCCAGCGGTCGCATGTCTCCAACAATCGTTCAACCTTCTCGCACAGATCGTTCCATGACGAGGAAGGTATCAGAATGTCGTCGATGTACGACCGCCTCCCTAGAACGGACGGTCCTCTTTCCCGATCGGGTTCATCCTCTCTAAACACATCATAATTTTCAACAGGGCCCCGATCGGTCTTGATCTTGAAGTGTCCGTACAATGCGTTGTCTATCAGCCTTTGATAGATCTGGGGCGCGTTCTTCAGACCAAACGGCATACGATTCACTCGAAAAGACCAAACGGCGTCACAAATGCGGAAATCTCACGGGCTCGATCAGTCATCGAGACCACACAAAATCCACTTGCCATATCTAGCGAACAATACCACAAGGTCTTGTCGAGGTCTTCCAACAGATCATTGATCAGCGGCATCGGGTAAACCATGAGTTTAGTCAACCGATTTACCAGCCGATAGTCGATGCACAACCTAATGTCGACGCCGTTCTTCTTGATAACAATTACTATCAGCGAGGCCCATGGCGAGGTCGACGGTCTAATAATCTTGGTGCCCAACAGTCCTTTAATGAGATCAGAAAGCTTTTCACGGTACTGTGGCGCCACGCGTCGACATCGCTGGGGAATCGGCTTGGCATCTCCAACGTCAATATCGCAAATCGCACCACGGGCTGCAGGTGGTAAGGCATTGCCCTTTCCGATCAGCAGATGTCTTTTCTTCCATATGATATTCTTCAACTGCTCGATCTGGTCTGGACTGTTAAGGTCTTGATCACCCACTTGTAAATCATCCATTGTAACATCGGGAGAGTCGGCAGACACTTCAGGGAGGACTGCCATTTGGCTTTCCAGCTCCTGAATGTACTGTTCCCCGCCTTCATGTATACAGACTTGTTCATCTTCTGGTGTGATATCACCTAGACCATATGGACCGGCTGAACGCCCCCGGTCTTGATCGACGGGCTGTCCTTCACTGGTATCGGTCTGATTAGGAATACCGTCATGGTCCGACCTAGCAACTTCATGTTCCCCTTCTTCCGTTTCTTGCTCCGCTGTCGCCTGGTCTTGTGCTGACACCACGCTTACTAGACTCGGCTCGTCTACTTGATGGTCCACCGTTCCTGGTGACTGCGGCGCCTTTCTTCGGACCAACATCTTTTTCGGGGTGACATAACTTGGTCTTTCCACTAAAGGTGAGGTATCCTCTTCCACCGAACCATCATCGCTGATAATATCGGTGGTCGATTGGTACTCCAGGTTTTGCCACTCGACATACCGCCTCGACCCAATCGAGACGAACCCCATCTTCCTTGGTACCTTCCCTTCTGCTAACCACATGCCGACAATATTGTTATTGTCCAGTGTCAGCGGCTTATCACCGATATATGGGTAACACGGACAAAATCACGTCGACCAGCACTCTTTACGAAGGTCGAGACCCACCGATCGCCCCTGGTCAACCATAACTTCCTCGAACGGAAACCTTTCTCGACCGGGGTATCGGCAGACCGACCGACTGGTATAGTGAGGTCTTGGTCCCACCGGACCAGATCGGTATACGAGCCGTACAGAGGTCTTCGACCAGCCAACTGGACCTGGACCTCATCCGGGAGTGTAAGCACTCCATGTGACAGGTCTAGGCGAATACCAGCTGGGACCATGAAATCAATTCCTAGTAAAGCGTCTTGACCAGCCAACTTGCCAACCCAAGCGCTGAAAAAGTAGACCAGAGATCACGACAAAGTAATTTTCACACGCGTTCTTCCTTCGGTCATATAAGAGTTTTCACCGATCCCGACGCATTTTTGTCTCTGGGTATCGTCTATACGACATCCGACCTTACGAGAAAAGGCGGAGTCGATTATCGATACTTCAGCTCCAGAGTCGAACAACATCGTCGCCTTCTGGTTATTAATCTTGCCACAGTCTTTCGCCTGCTTGAACCATTTATCAGGCGCGTGATACTTCCAGTATCCGCGGGATTCTCCAGGCAGAAAGTCCAACTGCATAACCACCTTAGTCCGGGAGTACTCATCGGTCTTCAGACTGTAGACCGGATGGTCTCGGTCGACGCAATTTGGAATAGAACGTGTATTGTCGGTCTTATCCTCCTTGCCGACATATGCATAGATGTGAACCGTAGAACGCTCGGCTCTATCCAGATTCCAACCTGGCGAGCGTACTAGTTTAACATCCTTTCTGCGTCCGGCGGCAGCATCCCCGCGTGCTTGTCCGGCACATACCACTTGCACATCATGTTAAAAAATTCTTCAATCTTGCAGTGGCCGGCCTCGTGGATCTCTCCACATGACTTCCATACGAAGAGGCAGTGGTCCGTCGGGTGGCCGCGTCTCTCGAACTTCTTGCACACCATCTTCTTCCAGCAGTTTGGACCATCATGTTTGCTCGACCCACAGTGGGAGCACTTCTGACGAGGTCGGTCTGGATCGGACTTGCTTCCGTTCCTTCCCTTCCGTTCCACCTGGTCGGACTTCGACTTGGTCTTCGGGGCAGGTCCCGCAACATAGACGTAATGATACTGGTCTTCATCCGATGACTCCTGGATAGATGGACTTCCACTATCCCCTTCTGACCCCGTGCTGTCATCAGCTACAATTGCCTTGACCGCTCGGGTCGGTCTGGTCCAAGGTCTCTTGACCGGATCGGTCTGGGTCTTGGATCGGTAGAGACCTGATGCACCAGCACTCTTCACCCTCATGCTACGCGACTGCTGTAGCGTCCGTAGAGTCTGTTCAACTTCACCCGCGTCCCTAAGACGCAGCAGAGTAAGCTGGTCCGCCAGTTCTTGATCGTCAATGGTACTAATGTAGTGACCCACATGTTCCAGAGCAGCACCGTTCGGAGGGCTATTCTCTTTAATTGTTATGCCGGCACGAAGTGCAGCCCCGTTCAACCGATGCAAATACTCGATCGGTGTCTCGTCGCTCCGCTTCTGCATATGGTGATACTTGCGGGCACTCCAAAATCCGGAGTTACAATATTGCCCTTCAAACTCTGCACATAGCTGGTCCCAGTCAGACCGGATATCCCGACCTAACTGTTGGATCCAGTTGGCAGCCGGTCCTTTCAACAAAACCCGGAAGATCAGACACTTTTCACTTTTCGGGGTCTGGTCTCGCAGGAACGCAGACTTGACCCGACCGAACCAAGACCGGGCCTGG
>CM047581.1:13607366-13623291 GCA_026184515.1 Peronosclerospora sorghi
GCAACCGCAACCGATAGATCCATCCGCTCTGGACCTCCACCGCCCATTCTCTGGCGCGGGTGGCTGTTTCTTGAGTCAAAGTGTGAACTTCGTCTTCCCGACTGCTGTTTGTTGACATGCTGTTGCGGCATGTCAAAAGCGAAGGGCTGTTGAGCCCTTCGGCTGTACCCAGCATGCGATGACGCTGATCGCATGCTGAACTCTTCACAGATGCTCATATTTATGGCATCCTGTACAGTCTTTGGCGGGTGCCGGTAAAGACTATGTTTGACGGGACCATCATTGAGTCCCTTCATGAAGCCAGTGACCTGCATAGCAGGGGGCACCGGCTCATACACAATATTTACAGCAAATATTGCGTCTTCTGAGCGTAAGATTGAAGGTCAAGCTTACCTTGCCGGAGTTTCATGAACTCCTGCCAACTACTTAGCTCCATTTCTGGAACTTCAAAGTTGAGCTTTAGCTCAGCTTTTAATTCCTTATAAGTCAGGAACGCAGAGTCATCACTGTCTCTGCGACTCATCGCCCATGCCCTGGCTCTGACGCCCAGACATGTTGTGGCGAAGTACGCCTGTTGACGTTCGTCAACAATATTTTGCGCAGAGATGGCATCTTCCACCTGTGCGAACCATCTACGAAGGGGCTCGCACCCTTCGCCGTTAAAGGGCGGTACTCGCGCCTTTACCATTTTAACGCTATGCGTTGCAGGTGAAGGTGTGGTCCGCGCTGCCTCTGGCGCGGGCCGTGCTGGTTTTTTCTAGGTGGTTTCGCCTAAAGCGATTCACCACCTCTATCACTTCCTCCGGGGACTTACCCTGGAGGAAGGTAATGATGTCGGTCCCCATGGACCGAACCATTTCTACCGTCGCGTCTTTAATACGCGACGAGAAGTGGGGGAAGTGTTTCGTCACCACATCCAGCGTTCTCTCTCGCTCGGAAGGCGTCATGTCTCGCGACATGATGACGAGCGGATCTTAATCTTCGCCCCGCTAGTTGACTAGCGGAACGGAACTGTGGTCGTTACGACGAACCACAAAGTGCTACCAGGTGTAACAGGACTTATCCTGTTACGGGCTTGCACTGTGTTGTGCGAGGAAGCGCGCAATACAAGAGGGGTAGGATTAGTTGATGACAACTAATCCTATACTAAAAGTAAATAAAAATATTCACTTATCTGTTAGAACGCAAAATTAAGAGTGTTTATTTAATGGGTGGTTAGCGGCTAATAGTATAGTAATTACCTAACTAATATAATAATATCAATTATTCAACTAACTGTACTATTAGTTAACCTGCAAGATTCGGTATTTATACCGAATCGACTTTTCCTTCGTAGATTAAAATAACCTATAATATCTTATTTGAAATTCAGACAACGCGTCTGAAATTTAACTGTGATATTATAACTTTAATATCAATTATGTAATGGCGCCCCATTACATATCTTCTCAAGGATTGCGACAGCATTGGAATGTTATCGATGAACCAAATCAAATGATACTCTAAAAATGGTAGTTTTAGCGAAGGATACAAACCTGCTGGAGATGCCCAACGGAAGTGGAAGGGTTTGGATGAAAATCAGTAATGACAGTAGATAGCGAGCCAATAGGAACACTCCGGGTAAAGAAAATAGCATACATTTTATTATTACCAAGATTCAAATCTCTATATCACTGTCCAAAAGTTTTGCTCACAGACAATCGTCGCATTGCTTGGTCTATTTTGTGGGCTTCCCGACAGTTTTGGCGCTGAGCCAATCATAACTTGTCTTAATTGATACTGTGTGATTCCTGTAAGGTGGGGATGTGCGTTTAAAAAGAGGGGAATCGAACCCCGACCTCATCAGTGGAGGGATGAATCCTATACATTGACCGGGGGGCGCGACTCTCGACCACCCGATCGATCAAAACCAAACATACAAACCCCATCCCTATCCATCGAAGTACACAGAAACAACCATCATTACTAATTAAAAATAGGAAGCATACAAAACAACTTGCTTATCGTCTTTTTTCACAAGGAAAAATACTTCCTGGCAAAATACCTTCAGATCCGTGTTTGATGATGAGCACATAGCTTCTCGATGTGTCGATTATCCTTTCCTGATGAGAAAAGAGCGTGAAGCTACCTGTTGTGCTGACTAATCAATCTTGAGAACGACTAGCGCTTTGGAGGTCAGCTAAGATGACCATTGGAAAAATTCTACTATCGAATGACTTTTGTATCAATTTTTCTCTGCAGTTTAATCGCGTTGAAATGTCATGTAAATTATTACCCGGACGTTTTTGTTAGTATTTCTAGAGATGGCTAGACTTTATTTCAGTGGTAGTTAGTTATATTGACACGCACCACTGAATGCCAAATACGTTTACCCAAGGTTCGTTAAATTGTATTTGAATTACGTGTTGATGCTTATGTGGCTCTTAACATTATAAAATCTGTATCGAACGCTGATAACCTAGAATATGACCCAACTGAAAAGAAAATGGCAACCTTAGATGAAAAAACGGACTGAGGGATTAATGATCGGGGTAGTGATGATTTCCGATTGTACCTTAAAATAACATCGCGCTAAGCGGATGGCGACCGCTAGTAGAAGTATGAAATAACTTGTTGATTATATTATCAGTTTAAATCCCTTATAATTCGATTACAACAATGGTATTTAGAATTAAATATTATTGGTTCTTATGTAATGGAGTCGCATTATACCTATCTATCAAACCGGCCACATCGCCGAAAGCGACGTAGTGGAGCTAAGACCGAGTGATGATATGTGTTGACTTGGCGGTCTGGCCTGGTCTGCATAGGAAGAATATTTTTATTCTTTAATATTAGTGTTTGCTTTGTGTTCTACCCGGAAACAAATAGTTGCAATGCGTTGCACCTTGGTATTGGAAACGGAGATTTAACTAAGCTCCCGTCCAAGCTATCTCCGGACGATACGCGCACAGCCGCACTTTGGATCGCCAGAAGTCGCCCAGACAAATTTTGAATACGGATCTATTCTAAAGGTTGCGTGGGGACAATTATTTTTCTGTGGAATATTGTGGTTCTTGTTCTCAACGTTTGACCGATCGATCGAAAACTCTCAATCGGATCATTTCCCGTACTTACTAAGAACCCTAACCTATATCATGGTGAAGAGTTTCCGCCGGAGAACACCCTCATATCAATCTGCTTACAGATCTGACCTGATCGGCAAAACCATGGTCCACCTCGTGAGTGTAACCACCAGATCCAATGGATACACAAGATGAAACGTTACAAATATAAATCATCAAGTCCCGATCTTGACTACGGTACGACCTAAATTCGGATAATAGTGGTCAACCAAGGACCCCTCCAGTAGGTAGGAGTCTGGGACAGTGGAGTTACAATTTCTAGGACTGATGTCTAAAATTTTGAAATCAACGCCATCACAATTGAGTGTCTCGTTTTTTTTTCGTTTGAAGCATAAGATTGATACAGATAACTCGCGTTCGATGCTGACAGATGATCACCGAGCTGTTTGTTGTCCGTCCCAGTTGGAGATAGTAAAGATCGACGTTGGAGAAATTGCTAAGACTTTTCATCCAACGCAAATTGCTGCGTACTCTCTGGTTACAGCTATCTTGTCGATTGCACGCGAAGAATTAGCAGAGAAGATAACTACGGCCGCACTCGGTCCTGCTTTTTCGCATAAGTCTGGTGGTATGGTCCACATGACACATATAGGGACTGAAAACAAAATAGTAGGACTAGGTGTCGGGAATCGTAGACAAAGATGCGCCGTCGCAGAATCGAACCTCGACCTCTCCTTGGAAGGAAGGAATCCTAACCATTAGACCAACGGCGCTCACATATTCAAATTCCTCCACACGACATGAATCAAAGTCAACCAGACCAATCATCCTTAAATTAACACAATTAATCAACTACGACGACGACACACATTAAATACTTCTAACAATGCTAACAATCTACAAACAATCGAACAAATCTAAACAGCATGTCCATACCAGATGTGTCTATTGGATGCTAGTAAGCATGAAGGTCTGTCGTTCGATCAATGTCAAGAAATTCCGTTACTATGTCGACGAAGCTAGTTTTAGCTTCATGGGTGATTTTTGTGGTGTGGTGGAGTCAAGTTCGAAATCGAAAACATTAGCATCGATAACCTGACTACCACCATCGCGCCCAGCCTTCCAACTTTCGGAGGGGGTACTCCGCGGACCACCACTCGAGATCTGGTCCAATCGTCCGCTGCAAGCAGACGACCGGTCGTCATCAGAACCCACTTGGTCCGATTGTTTAGTGTCCATCTCACCTTGTGTACCCGATGGAATGGGCTAGTTACACACTCGGTGGATAGGGATCGCAGATTGATCGAAGCGGTCTTGAATATAGAAGACCGATCTGGTTAGGTATCTCTGGGGCGGAACTCTTCACCCCAGACACAAACAGGCCAAAAATACTTCCAAGAGATAACTTCCAATAGGTCGATCGTCCAAACGATCAAGACCTGACCAATACGAAATAATAGAGGGTAGACCGACCGTTCCGGTCTAGCCCCTGACCAATACGAAATAAGACCAAAACCGGTCTAGTTTCCAAACAATATTAAAACAAGCCAATATGTCCGCGTAAAGACCCAATATGCTCGTGAAACTCCACAAACGATATCTCCACGCCAAGACCAATCCAGTGAATAGCACGTTCCAAACGTACTTGAGTTGAGGTGTTGAGATCTCCAAATCGTACTCCCGTCGAGGGACTTCCGGTGGGCCAAAGTGCGCGTGCGGCGCGTCCAGACCGGGTATAATGGGCGAGAGGGGATAATTCGACCCTCTGCCCCCAAACACTCCGCGGCGGGCGGAGGCGACTAGTGTACGAAAAGGGAAAAACGTCGACCCCTAGCTGTGGTGTGAACCAAGACCAAAGGATTTCTACTTAGAAAAATCCTGCAACCAAAAGACTTCTTACTTGGAAAAACCGCAACTAAAATACTACTACCCTATAGTCCCTAAATGTACCCCCACAAAAATATGTAAAATACCCAAAGTCGGGTGACTCACCAAAACTTGCGTTCTTGACACTTCTTGAGTCTGATAGGCTGAAAAGCCCCCCTTGTTTAAACCAATCCGAAATTAGACCAAATGCCTTGACGAAACTTGACCAGAAGTGTGCCAAATTTTGGGCATGCTTCTCCACATTGGCGCTGCTTGATAACGAGAGGTCACCAAACGTAACAAAAGATTTTCCATGCAAAATCGTCACAATCGGTCTCGTCCTCCCGTCCGTCTTGATGCCCTTTGCGCACTGGAGGTATGCGCCGTCGGAAAAACGAACCCCGACCACATCTCTAGCCACAAAATCAAAGGGGATACTCCTGCCATGTAACTATGCATATAACCCCCTTTATCTGATACCTCACCTCAAAAAGGGTGATCAAACCACCAACTGTGGTCAACAACCGCGTTCCTTTAGCAAAAATACCCATATCAATTCACTACAATTCTCGAGTTGGGAAACAGCCATCACTCACAAGCTAAATTAAGAGAATATCTCTAACGATTCTCACGTGGTCGCCACCTTTGGAAAATGGGAGATTGGCTGAGTAGTATCCAATAGAACAATCGAGTGTCTCTAAGTTGAATCCGTCACATTATACATTTTGTAACCTAGCAGCTGACTGTCGTGAAGGAACTTAAAATTTAGTGTTTCCACTCAAATTAGAACACAAGAAGGCAATAAATCTATCCTTCCTGCTCTAACTTCCCCGGTTCTTAGTAATAACACACTTCCCTAAGCGTCTCAGGCTGCTCCTAACTCTAGTAGTCCCAGATTACTGTCGCCCCTCTTACTTAGGTGCTCACTTAACGACCTTCCTGTATTAAACTTGGTTTTACTATACGACTGTTTGGTAGGATTGCTGTAGGTTGCAAACGACCGTTGGGCTAAGGGGAAAATTAGAATCTTTTGAGTTTTACTAAATCCTATATCCACTTCGAACACTTTTTCATCTACTACTTCTCGGTTACTTCAGTGCTGGCTTCAATGCTCGATAGTTACTTCTTAGCCGACCGGAACACCTTATACCTTTTCAATACATGACCCACGTCCGTTTTTTTCATGAATGAAAAGTCACTTCATCACAACCGCCCCTTGCGGCGTGACACGGGACGTCACCTTACTTGCATACATGTATCATCTTAGTCCAAGTGCTTTCTTGTTCAAACACATAGCGAGCAGCCACTATGAAGAGATAATCACACGCTCTGCTGAGAGTCACCGAAGATCTTGAGGTATACCTTTCCAAGGATCCTTGCATATGTGACCGAACCATCGACACAATAGCAATATCAGCCTCACGACCTTGACTGGAATCGGTAGTAGCTACATCAATGTCCATAAAATCCTCGTGCACATAGATCAAATGTCGTAGCTCCGCCAATACTGCTGTGACTTGTTTCTGGTAAAGTGAAACTGTGGTGGAGTCAAGTTCGAAACCGAATACATTTGTATCGACAACCTGACCACCACCATCGTTCCCAGCCTTCCGACTTACGGGGGGTACCCCGCGGACCTCCATTCGAAATATGGTCCGATCGTCCGCTGCTGGCAGACGACCGGTCATCATCCGGAGACACTTGGTCCGATTCACTTAAGACCATCTCACCTTGTGTACCCATTGGAGTGGGCTAGTTACACACTCGGTGGATCGGGATCGCAGATCGATCTGATTCGGTCTTGAATATGAGACCGTGCTGGCTAAGTGTACCTAGGGCGGAACCCTTCACCCGAGGTACGTACAGACCAGAAACACTTCCGAAAGATAGATTCCAATAGGTCGATCGTCCAAACGATCTAGACCTGACCAATACGAAATAATAGAGGGTAGACCGACCGTTCCGGTCTAGCCCCTGATCAATATGAGAGAAGACCAAAAACCGGTCTAAACTCCAACCAATGTTAAAATGAGCCAATATGTCCACGTGAAAACCCAATATACCCGTGAGGCTCCACAAACGATATCTCCACGTAAAGACCAATCCAATGAATAGCACGTTCCAAACGTACTTGAGTTAAAGTATCGAGATCGCCAAATCGTACTCCCGTCGAGGGGCTTCCGGTGGCCAAAGTGCGCGTGCGGCGGTCCAGACCGGGTATAATAGGCGAGAGGGGATAATTCAACCCTCTGCCCCCAAACACTCCGCGGCGGGCGGAGGCGACTAGTGTACGTGCAAAGAAAAACGGCGACCCCTTGCTGTGGTATAGACCAAGACCTAAGGACTTCTACTTAGAAAAATCCTGCAACCAAAAGACTTCTAGTTTTTTAGGCAAATCCACAACTAACCAATAATACTACCTCCCTATGGTCCCTAATGTACCCACACAAAATTATGTAAAATACCCAATGTCAGGTGACTCACCCAAGACCAGCGTTCTTGATACTCCTTGAATTTGATAGGCTAAAAATCCCCCCTTGTTTAGACCAATCCGAAATTCGACCAACTGCCTTGACCAAAAGTGACCAAATTTATGGTACACTTCACCACAGCCGCCCCTGAGTCCGACCGTGTCGCACAACGATAACGGTCCGACTCACCCATCACTTGACCAACTGGACCTTGGTCACTCACACTTCTTCACCATGGACCAAACATCTTCGACAACTGCGTCAGGTACTGCCTTTACTGCACTTGATCTTCTTATGCTTCCCTTTCACGCTTGTTCTTGTCGTTCTTGCAGAAACTCTATTCGCCGACTCGCCCCACCTTACTTCGCCTGTCCGGTCGGCTCGGTCTGACTGCCCACGTAACTCTCATGCACTTCAAACATCGGAAGGGTGTCAGACTGAAGCCGACACGCGGATGCAGGATATGCTCGCAGAAAACATGCGTCTCAGGACCCAGGTGGCCCACCAGGCAGCACGAGGTGCGCATCTTTGGTCTTCGTCTTGTACTTGTCTAGATCCTCGTTTGCCTTCAGCTCTAATCCCTCCCAGCGTCGGCAAGGCAATAGGTGCCTTAGTTGACGCCGATAGGCAGTCCAACGATCATGTTTGACAGCTCCGACACATTTTGGAGGAGCTGATAAGCGCGCGCCATGAGCTGTCCCGTCTGGAGGCTCATCAGTCCCATCTCCGGGATCAACTTGCACTTGTTCGTCGGCAGTAGCTGGACGGACTGTTTGACGCGACTTCACTGCGCATGCAAGGCGACGACCTCGCGCGACGCATTGCCGAGTTGCAAATTGCGATTCAAGACCAGACCGGGAAGGTCCGGTCCTGTCAAGACAGGTCCGACGCTTGGACGCAAGAGTCGGGTCGTCGTCAGGTGGCACTAGACCAGGGCCGACAGCGCTTGATGAACTTGCTACCTCCGTGTTCGACTGCTTCCTCCAGCGTAGATTGGTCCGCATCGGCAACCTTAGTCGCCTCGGGGCAAGACCAAGACCGCTTGAAGCAGGACCAAGACCGACGTCGCTCATTAGCTGATATTCAGCTTCCCGAAATTACATCAAAATCAAAGAAGCGCGCGGACGCGCCGGGTAGCTCAAGGGCGCGGGGCACTGCGCGCGGACCCGGAATCGGGGGAAAGCGTGCAGTGTCCCATAAGCGAGCCAAGACACAGGCGCTTCTCATGGACTCGGACTCGGACATGGACGACATCTACAGCCCCTCGGAAAGTCGAGCGCCCTCGCGCCGTACTGCAAGTCGCATCCAGCACACAGGGGTCTCGTCTGAGGAGGACTCCAGCGAAGTGTCCGGCGATTCCGAGTTCATGATCCCCATCCAGTCCAAGTCACGAACGAATTTGCGTGAAAGTTTCGTCCGAGTGGCGTCGATAGTGGGGTCAGAGCAGAAGACCGGTCTGCCAAGTGACGCTGCACCAGTATCAACATCCGCGACGCCGGAGCCTTCGGTTCTTCCCGGGACATCCGGACTTCACAAGTACGCCCTATTAAAGAACATGGCGGTTGTCACCAGCTCCCTTCCGCCGCGGACGTTTGAAGTCACTTGGCCGTGGTCGTCGGGGCAAATCGGCTGTTTACGCCGGTCCACCCTGACCAAGCGGCTTCTGGCCCGGTCTTTCTCTCGTCGGGACTCCTGGCTTTTTCCACCGGCCAAGAAAACCCCTGCCGCGTCTGCATGGAGGGCGGACCTGATTACGTCGGCGCAGATCTCCCGCCTGTACGGCGATGAACCATGGAAAATCTTCGAGCACTCCAAGATAGGACTTTTGTTCCACTTGACTCCATGGATCGGCACTTTGCTAGGCCGGGTGAAGAATTTCAACAGGATCCACGGCCAAGCAATTTGGGAAGCGTCCCACTACTTGGTGCTTCCTCCCGACCGGGTGCGACAAGATCCGGGCCTGGCGACGTTCCAGAGCAAGCGCAAGCGACGTCGGATTCGAGCGGGCGAGGCTTGGCATTCCCTGTGCCAGTACATTTTGGACGGGATGCGAGCTCGCGAGTGTGACTTCGACGTGTTCTTGTACCCGGTGTTCCTCCACATGCCAAGGCGTCGCGTTGAGAAGACCAGACTGCTGGCCGACGACGGCATATGGTACCCCGGTCTTGATTGCGCTGAGCCGGTCGCGGACCTCAAGGATGCTTTGGTCCAGCTTGACCGGAAGGACCCCTGGCGTAACCAGTTTCAGGATCAAGTGGAACATCATCCGTCAATGGTCATCGGCCGTCTGTGGGGCGATAGCAAGTGAAGTCGTAGGTAGTCGACCAGATAACTCGTAATACATGTCATCATTTCTTTTCATATGTCCGATCGTCAAATCACTTGAACTAATTTTACCACTCTCTCCATAGTTGCACCGAATACGTTATCGTAAACATTTCCACTCACATCACGAAAAATAGTCATCACATTCATCATTCCGCTATTCCAATCCGTCACAGTTCATCACAATTTCACATCAACTCCGGACCTTCCACATCTTCACACCGGTCTATACCGACCGTTGCTACTGCGTGTCTTGGTCTTGGTCTTCATGGGTCTGCATCACTGCGAAGCGATTACGACTGACTCGTTCTCGTTCGAACTCTCGTAGAAGAGCCCCACAATTCAGGTCAAGCTCATTGACCCAAGTTGATTCATCATGGTCCTTCCATCGGACCAGGTACTCTCGGTGAGTCCGACCGAACCTGGTCTTCTTGGTCGACCGAACATCCAAGACCTTCTCCACTTCAAAATCGTCTTCCTCTAATGGTCGTTCCCAACTGTCCTCCGGCAGTAACGCTTCAACGAAATCAAATCTTTTTTCTTCGTCTACCAGACAAGGAGTTTTGGGTCGATCCGGAAATTCTCGGACCAGCTTCAACTTGGACACATGCACGATCGGGAAGACCTTGTAATCTGTACCAGTTGTTACTAGACGGGCAGCGTGCTCACCGATCAGCTCGGCAACACGGAAAGGTCCGTGCCACATGTGAGCCAGCTTCTTCGCATAGCCCTCTTTCACTCGGTCTAGGTATAGCCATACCCTCGCCCCTGGTCCTATACCGTGGGGTCGGACCTGGTCATTGGTCCGGTCTGCCCGGTCTTGTGTGGCCTGACGCAGCTTTAAGTTGACGACTTCTTTTGCATGCTGGTAGTGTTTCTGGACCTGCATGCGCCAGCGTCGAGCATCACGATCGCGGGTCCGGGTGCAACCGATAGGTATCGCAGCTTCCAGTGTCGACCGAGGGTCCCATCCATATGTCAGATAAAAAGGCGTTTCTCCTCGGACCCGATCGGTCGACGAGTTTAATGCAAACACCAGCCTTTCGCTGGTCTGGATCAGCAACGTACATCTTGATCGCCCTCGTTATGGTCTGCACCATGCGTTCCGCCGATCCATTTGCTTGCGGACGATATGCCATCGTCGCACTCTGTTTCTGGCCTAGCATGTTATTGAACGACCGGAACACCTCGGCCATAAAACCGGGTTCCCGATCGTGCCTGATGACCTCGCTGGCGCCGAATCTTCGGAACACACATTCTTCGTAGCTCTGGGCGATCTGCTCCGCAGACCGAGATGCACTTGCCTTCGCAATAACTAGACCAGTGAACAGGTCTACCCAGATCAGCAGCTCAGTGTTGCCGCGCGTCGATCTAGGCAGTGACGGTATGTGGTCCATCGCTATGACCTGGAAAGGGTAGGTAGCTTCGATATTTCCGGGCGATCGCCCCTTGATTACCGGTCTACCCTTTCCGGTCTCGCAATCCGTGCAACAGCCCACATATTTCTGCACACTGCGGAAAAGACCTCTCCAGTGGAATTGGGACCTGATCTTGTGATAGGTCCTGCCTATGCCCTGATGTCCCCCTTCTAGACTCACGTGATAGTGATGAAGGACATCCGGCTGCAGCAACTCGGGGATCACTAATTTCGCCAGTCGTTCTGGTCTGCACTGTCTTAGTCGGCATCGCGGCATTAATACAATAATCCTTTATTATCCAATTTGTAGCTATCCGCGATCTGAATGCACTCTTTCGCTTGATCTTTCGTCAACTTGGACAGTTCACCACGCAGGTAGGTCTTCAAATTCACAATCCATTCTTCTTCGTCCTGCGCCTTGAGGATCCGTTCTGCCCTTAGTCGTTGCACAACAGATTAACTCAACCGTTCCTTTGGAAACGGTTGGTGGTACTTCCGAGCTTTTGGTTTAGTCGCGACCATCACATGCACCTGGTCCGGAGCGTTCTTGGGTCCGATCACTTCTGGGAGCCTGTTTATATTCATCAATTCATCCAGAACGGCCTTCTCGGTGATCGTAGCCCCGGTCTGGTCTTGAATGGCTTTGGTCGAGAGGTAGTCGGCGCTTCTGTTCCAGTCCCGTTTCACGTGCAATAGCTCGTGGTTGGGGTGGTCCTTCAATGCCTTCATTACTCGATCATTTAGTGTCCGTAGTCATGGAGCCTTGCAGTCGATATCTCCGGTGATCTGTCTGATCACTAGGTTGGAGTCACCACATATGATGACTCGCCCCTTCTCTTGCGACGACATCAGGTCCAGACATAGAAGTAGACCTCGGTACTCCGCCTCGTCAACAGTAATATCCGGCGTGAAATCGGCAGCGGCTGCGACTATAGACCATTGTGGCAACTTCCACAATATGGTACTATAGGCGCCGACCTTCTTCTTCACGCTTGCGGATCCGTCAAAACTTAAGACCAAGAGGTCTTCGTCATGGTCGACGGTCGGTGGCGGTCTCGAAACTGACTGCCGAGGTTGCTTCCTCGGGGCAATCGCTATCAATGCCTCGTCCACTTCAGACCGAGGGGTGATACTGGCAGCTAATGTGCCCAATATCTCTTCCTCGCCCCTGGTGCACTTAACGACCTCGAGGGTCCACTGCGACAAGACCTCCGACCATCTGCCTAGACGTCCGTCAATCCCATTGGCTGATAATAGCCAGGCCAAAGTAGACCGTCTTGACAGGACCTTTATAGGTCGGCCAACCAGCAGGTTGTAACACACATCCAGAATTCGTAGCAACGACAGACTTCTTTCTAGACAATTCCATAGTTCACTTCATTTGGTTTTAGCGTCCGGCTCGTAAACGTGACTGGATGATGCACACCATCATGATCTTGCACTAAAGTGGCTGAGATATCCCACTTACTGGCATATACAATAATGGTCGGCACTTTTTCGGGAGCGAAATGCTTGAGAATCGGTGCCGTCGCCATCTTAACCTTCAACATACCAAAGGCAAACTTTGCACGCTTCATATGATCTTCGGCCTCCACTTGCGGACAAACTGCAGCAAGACCAGAGTCGGCGCCCTCCTGTAAAGTTTCCCGATCTCCTTCGCGCAACATATGATAGTCAACTTCCTGGAGCTCGTACAGCACAGCCGCGTAGATAGCAAAGTCTTCAATGAATCGGCTATAATAATTCAAGCTTCCCAGGAAGGACTGCATTGCCTTCAGCGATCTGGTGAACGGGAGGTTACTCAGCGAATCCAGGTCCTTGGGATTAGCCTCTAGACCATTGTTCGAGACCATATGGCCTAAATATGCGACCTTTTCACGGTACTGATAGACAGGTTCCAGCGGTCGCATGTCTCTAACAATCGTTCAACCTTCTCGCACAGATCGTTCCATGACGAGGCAGGTATCAGAATGTCGTCGATGTACGACCGCCTCCCTAGAACGGACGGTCCTCTTTCCCGATCGGGTTCACCCTCTCTAAACACATCATAATTTTCAACAGGGTCCCGATCGGTCTTGATCTTGAAGTGTCCGTACAATGCGTTGTCTATCAGTCTTTGATAGATCTGGGGCGCGTTCTTCAGACCGAACGGCATACGATTCACTCGAAAAGACCAAACGGCGTCACAAATGCGGAAATCTCACGGTATCGATCAGTCATCGAGACCACCCAAAATCCACTTGCCATATCTAGCGAACAATACCACAAGGTCTTGTAGAGGTCTTCCAACAGATCATTAATCAGCGGCATCGGGTAAACCATGAGTTTAGTCAACCGATTTACCAGCCGATAGTCGATGCACAGTCTAATGTCGACGCCGTTCTTCTTGATAACAATTACTATCGGCGAGGCCCATGGCGAGGTCGACGGTCTAATAATCTTGGTGCCCAACAGTCCTTTAATGAGATCAGAAAGCTTTTCACGGTACTGTGTCGCCACGCGTCGACACCGCTGGGCAATCGGCTTGGCATCTCCAACTTCAATATCGCAAATCGCACCACGGGCTGCAGGTGGTAAGGCGTTGCCCTTTCCGATCAGCAGATGTCTTTTCTTCCATATGATATTCTTCAACTGCTCGATCTGGTCTGGACTGTTAAGGTCTTGATCACCCACTTGTAAATCATCCATTGTAACTTCGGGAGAGTCGGCAGACACTTCAGGGAGGACTGCCATTTGGCTTTCCAGCTCCTGAATGTACTGTTCCCCGCCTTCATGTATACAGACTTGTTCATCTTCTGGGGCGATATCACCTAGACCATCTGGACCGGCTGAACGCCCCTGGTCTTGATCGACGGGCTGTCCTTCACTGATATCGGCGTGATTAGGAATACCGTCATGGTCCGACCTAGCAATTTCATGTTCCCCTTTTTCCGTTTCTTGCTCCGCTGTCGCCTGGTCTTGTGCTGACACCACGTTGACTAACCTTGGCTCGTCTAATTGATGGTCTACCGTTCCTGGTGACTGCGGCGCCTTTCTTCGTACCAACATCTTTTTTGGGGTGACATAACTTGGTCTTTCCACTAAAGGTGAGTTATCCTCTTCCACCGATCCATCATCGCTGATAAGATCGGTGGTCGATTGGTACGCCAGGTTTTGCCACTCGACATACCGCCTCGACCCAATCGAGACGAACCCCATCTTCCTTGGTACCTTCCCTTCTGCTAACCACATACCAACAATAGTGTTATTGTCCAGTGTCAGCGGCTTGTCACCGATATTGGTAACACGGACAAAATCACGTCGACCAGCACTCTTTACGAAGGTCGAGACCCACCGATCTCCCCTGGTCAACCATAACTTCCTCGAACGGAAACCTTTCTCGACCGGGGTATCGGCAGACCAACCGACTGGGATAGTGAGGTCTTGATCCCACCGGACCAGATCGGTATACGAACCATACAGAGGCCTTCGACCATCCAACTGGACCTGGACCTCATCCGGGAGCGTAAGCACTCCATGTGAAAGGTCTCGGCGAATACCAGCTGGGACCATGAAATCCATTCCTAGTAAAGCGTCTTGACCAGCCGACTTGCCAACCCAAGCGCTGAAAAAGTAGACCAGCGATCCCGACAAAGTAATTTTCACACGCGTTCTTCCTTCGGTCATATAAGAGTTTTCGCCGATCCCGACGCATTCTTGTCTCTGGGTATCGTCTATACGACATCCGACCTTACGAGCAAATGCGGAGTCGATTATCGATACTTCAGCTCCAGAGTCGAACAACATCGTCGCTTTCTGGTTATTAATCTTGCCACAGGCTTTCGCCTGCTTGAACCATTTATTAGGCGCATGATACATCCAGTATCCGCGGGATTCTCCAGGCAGCAAGTCCAACTGCATAACCACTTGGTCCGGGAGTACTCATAGGTCTTCAGACTGTAGACCGGATGGTCTAGGTCGACGCAATTTGGAATAGAACGTGTATTGTCGGTCTTATCCTCCTTGCCGACATATGCATAGATGTGAACCGTAGAACGCTCGGCTCGATCCAGATTCCAACCTGGCGAGCGTTCTAGTTTAACATCTTTTCTGCGTCCGGCGGCAGCATCCCCGCGTGTTTGTCCGGCACGTACCACTTGCGCATCATGCTAAAAAATTCTTCAATCTTGCAGTGGCCGGCCTCGTGGATCTCTCCACATGACTTGCATACGAAGAGGCAGTGGTCCGTCGGGTGGCCGCGTCTCTCGCATTCTTGCACACCATCTTCTTCCAGCAGTTTGGACCATCATGTTTGCTCGACCCACAGTGGGAGCACTTCTGAAGAGGTCGATCTGGATCGGACTTGCTTCCGTTCCTTCCCTTCGGGTCCACCTGGTCGGACTTCGACTTGGTCTTCGGGGCAGGTCCCGCAACTTAGATGTAACGATACTGGTCTTCATCCGATGACTACTGGCTGGATTGACTTCCACTTTCCCCTTCCGATCCCGTGCTGTCTTCGGCTACGATCGCCTTGACCACTCGGGTCGGTCTGGTCCAGGGTCTCTTGACCGGATCGGTCTGGGTCTGGGTCTTGGATCGGTACATGTGTCATGTGACCCTACCATAATCACCAGATTTGTGCGCAAAAGCATGACCGAGTGCGGCCGTAGTTATCTTCTCTGCTTATTATTCTACGCCTGCAATCTACAAGCTAGCTGTAACCAGAGAGTACGAAGCAACTTGCGTTGTATGCTGCCTATTTTAATAGGAAAGGATGGTTGTGTGTGTGCTCTTAGATGGAT
>CM047581.1:13623813-13650903 GCA_026184515.1 Peronosclerospora sorghi
CTCAAACTCGTTGAAGGACATCTCCTCCAACGACAACAGTTCGCCTACCCCAGGCAACCGTTCTAGGCTTACGCCTTCTGTGACAACACATGTCACACTATTCATCATCCGATAGGACTGCTGTTTACTGGCCTCAAGACTCATCCCGGGACCCAGATGGGGGGAGTCAGTTGCTCCATCTATTGGAAGCGCATCGCGCCTATCCACAGAGGTCGTTACCTCAACCACCGGTGACGCGCCGGTCTCACCTCCAACGGCGTGATCGGAATCAATTCCGACGTGCGAAAGAGACGAACTACGGGTATCTTCGCTTGGAAGCGCCTCGCGCTTAACCACAGGGGTATCTACCCCTACCACTGGAGTCGCAACTTGTTCGCCGAATACGGCGTGGTCGGGAACCCCGACCTTCAGAAGAGATGAACTTCGGGTCTCTTCTGTAATCACCTCGCGCTTAACCTCAGAGGAATCAACCTCTACCACTGGCGACTCATCAGTCTCGCCTATGTCGGCGTGGGGATTAACCGCCGAATCCCCCTCTTTAAGGAACATTTCCTTGACCTCATTGGGACTGATCATCTCAGACATCCCAATCTCTGGCATCTCACGCCAGTATCGCTTTTGCGATCGAGCAAAGTTGGGTTCATGACTCTCCAATGCTTTACCCGACCGCGGGTGCGTTAAGCCAATGGACTTAGACTTCCAGTCTATCCATGGCTCGTGGCGTTCCAGCCACTTCATGCCCAGAATGAGGTCATACCTCGAGTCCAAATCCAGGACTAGGCAACGTTCTAAGCTGTCGAAGTCTGCAAACTTCAGCTTAAGGTCAAACGAGACCTTGGGTACAGAAACATGTACGCCCGTCGCTAGACAGACCGTGACAACGTCACTAGAACGTGCCTCGCCTCGGTATACAGCTGACTCTTCTCAACAGAAGCCCGTCTGACATAATTGTCAGACCAGACGCTCCAGAGTCTATCAAGCCTCTCCAAGGTTTATCAAAGCCTTTCACGTCCGCAAGGACTACCAGCAAACCTGGCTGGTACACCAACTCGGTGCTAGAAAGAACCGCTTCCCTCGGAGCTTTGTGCTGTCGTCCCCTACCCTGGGGCTTAACAGCACTGAGGGGTCCCCCAGTAGGGCGCCCCGCACCTACTGGGAGCCGTCGTTTCCCGACGGCTTGGGCAAGGGCTTTTTACCCGCCCTCAGCCCCTTAAAGCGAGTGTCTCGCTGGGGATTTCTCGGACATCTGTTCCGCAGATGATCCGTGCTTCCACACAGAAATCATATCAGTAGTCCATTCCGCTGCAGCATTGCCAGGATCTCTGCTTCCTGACCTTGCGAGGTAGAGTCACCGTGACTCTTAGCGGAAGGTTTCTCCTCCGTTTCGACCTGATTCAGGTCCATGGGTTCTGGACCCACCTTAGAGGAACGAAAGTTCCTCTCGGCGTTAAACGCCATCTTAAACGTCTCCCCCAGGGATTGGGGTCGGCATCGGAACAGTTCCAAACGTGCTGTCCCTTCTCTCAGGACTCCCATGAAGACGGGGATGGACACATCGTCCGAGTACGCTTTCGCGTACATCCCCGCCAACAGGGTCTTCAGTTCTTGGACGTATGTATCCAAGTCCCTAATGACCTGACGGCACCTCAAAAACGCCAGCTGATTCTGGAAAACCAGATCAGGCGTGGCGTACATGTCCATAAGCTTTTGATTAAGGACTTCCCAGGTTGGGAACACGTCCGTGACCGAATCCGGACACGTAAACGCCCATGTACGGGCTTTGCCCGTAAGATGGGTCAGTGCAAGTCCCACTTGCAAGTGCTCCTCGATCACATTTGCTGTGGTGAAGGCCGTTTCGACCTCACAAAGCCACACATAAAGGTTATCACCCTTTTCACCGGTGAATTCCTTTATCTTAAAGGATAAAGGAGGGTGCACCCCCGTAAACGCATGATAACTTCCGCGAAACTCGCCTCATGGACGATGAGGGTGTTCACCCTCTCACGCATGGTATCAAGACCCTGCTCCACTAGGAGGTGCATGCCATCTTGACCCAATCTGGGTACCAGCCCCTTAAAGGATTCTTGTTGGACGGGGGTTAGCTGATCCCAATCGTTCTGGTCCATCCTTTGCAGAGGATGACGTCCACGAACACAGGTGTTGGATTGACTACGAGTGCTACCAGATGTAGCCGGTGCGTAAAAGCACGGTGGGGCTAGAGCACAGAGGAAGACTTTCCTTAAGCGGCGATACGCCCTAATGAAAGTGCTTAGCGTGAGATTACTCTCTCGCTCGGGGAAAAGATCCCCCCAGTTTCCTGTTAGCCTAAGCTAACGCTTTGGCCTTAGGCTTCTATTAGTAGGGAGTAGATAGGGGAGGTACTTCCCTGCTACGACACTCACAGCACGCCTGACCGTTCCCGGTTGGACGCAGCTGGATTTATTGTTTATTGGAAACTGATTTATATTTAATATGTAATTAGCCTAACTTAATAAACTAATGTAAACTATATGTAATACTAGGTAGAACTTACTTAATCCGTACCTAGCCGAAAATGTAATGTACACAACCTGTGTACCAACACGTGGCAGGCTGCCACGCCTTCACCAAGGGCTCCCGTCCTGATTGGCTAAAACAACCAATGGGTCCGAACCTTTCGGACCGGTCAATGCTTGACCTTAACGTTGTGTATTTACGTACACCAACGTAACTAAATGTAACTCCGTTACAGTTTGCGTCGCTGGAAAGCAAACCCGAGCGACAGCCAAAATTGCAAGCTGAAATAAATAATGGAAAAGTTTCGGTATGGAATCTCCGATACGAAATCCACAATCCGGGTTAAAAACTCCCTCTGCGAAGGACTGCAAGTTGTCTATTAGGGTGTTTGATGGTACTGGGGTGTACCGGGGGTTGGGAGCAGGATTTAAAGTCTGGGGAAAAAGATTTATCCGACAATTTTTTTTCGATGTCTGAATCAGTATGTGGATTTTATTGGAGCAAAGACATTAAAGTTGATCTCTTGGGCCACTATCTTAGTGGAACAGCTAGGAGATACTGAAACAGGCAAGTTGGCATGTGGTGTATAGAGCTACCAACATTAGTTCATGTGATGAACAAAATGTTGAGTGCATTTCACACGTCCATCACATCAGCCTAGGCAATGAGGCTCTTCACGACCAAAAAAACATCTGAAGCGTTCGTAGAAAAATGAACACTATCTTTATCTGGTAGCCATTTCAGAGGCTGTTGGAGGTAGTGAGTCGCTTGTACTGGATAAAGTCGTATATGTGTGTTCTGTTCTATAGCAAGCCTAACTACAACACGACAAAGATAGATAGAAGCTGAGCCTGAGGGGAAACTTGTCAAATTCCAGACTTGATTGGAAAAGATTTGTGGTGAAGTGAAGGTGAATCTTTTTACTAGTATGTACCTGTATACCGTTGATCAAGTTGGAGAGATCGGGTTGGCTGAAAGGGAGGAGTATTTTGGGCCAATCGTGTTTCTGGAGTGTTAAGTACGCAGATTTAGGTGAGTCACAAGATTTTGCATGTAGCTTACAAATTAGGTTTTTAATTGATGTCTCACAAGGGACGTATTCTCGCATGTCCAGTTGTACGTCGGTCGACAGCACCGGACAACATCTTGTGGTGAAGTCTAGTTCAAATTCGAACACCGAAGTGTCCTGAACCCGATCACCATCGTGCCCAGCCGACCAACTTACGGGGGGTACCCCACGAACGTTCGCCTATGCTCCGATCGGATGACCGATCAGTACTCTAGGACACCTGGTCCGATCTTCGTTCACGCTTCTCACCTTGTGTACCCATTAGTTTGGGTAGATACACACTCGGTGGACAATCGCGCGATATAGACTTGTGGGGATCGATATGTAGCCATCCACTTCTGGGGCAGGGTGTATCTAGGGCGGAAATCGTCAGCCTAAATACGTAAATATCCACAATATACTTGATCCCAGTATAATTCCAGGGCAGATCGCGTATATCCGATCGTAGAGCCCAACCAAAACGAGAGATCGATAAACGAATCAAGAACAACCAAACAAACGTATTCAATAGATTCATGTTCCAGTTGAATTCGTAGGCAGCTACATATTTTGTCTTCTTTTAACGCGTTTATCTCCACGTTAATTCAACGCGTATATAATGTAAGCTTCTGGTAGGCGTTTCATTGGCAAATTTCCTGCGTTGGGTGTTTTGGCCGGGACTGAGCTGGCCGGCCATGATTTAGCCGTTCCTGCTGTAGCCGATTTTATCCGGCAATCATTTGAAATAACAGCCAGTAACACTTAATGGGTTGAAAACTTTCACCCAAATTTCAATTTTAATCCAATCATACTCGGACCCTCCATAATTCGTTAGGCTTTGATCTGACCGGCACTGTTCTGCCGGCACGGGTAGCATTTGATTTCTCGAAAATCTTCACCCGAAAATCCAATACCACTCCAATCATACTCAGACCCTTCATACTTCGTCCGGTCTTAAACTGTCCGGCACTGACAGCATTTTATTGGTCGAAAATCTTCACCCAAAATCCAATATCACTCCAATGATACTCGGACCCTCCATACTTCGTCCGGCTTGAACTGTCCGGCACTGTTCTGGCCGGCACCGGTAGCAGTTAATTGGTCAAAAATCTTCACCAAGAATCCAATATAACTCTAATAACCGACATTCCATACTCATTCTCTCACAAATAACTCGCGCGTTATTATGAACCACACTTAGACTCCGACCTCCAGTACAATCGCCTCATGTGATCCCACTCTGTAGGCGCTCTTCCAACCCCTGTATGTCAATCTTACTTTCTACCTCGATATATATTACCCTCTCAGTGTAACAAATTGCTTACTCTCTTGCTTCGTCATACTTTTTAGGTAAATTTGATACTTTCTGGGCCTGCCCATGCCGTATGCTCTGTTTTGTGTTCCGCATGACTATTTGCACCTTTAGCACCTTAATTGGTATATCTTCGTATAGCCGCCATTTACACTCAGGTTTATTGCCCCATGGCTAGTTTTTTTTCTTCGTGACATCTTGTGACTCTACGTACAGGTTTTGCACTTGTTGGACCTCATCGGGTATCTTTTCGTACGGTTGCCTTCGATGCACATGTTTCTTCGTGTTATTTTACCATATATGTACAGGTTTTGCACCTTTGGGACCTTAACAAGTATCTCTTCGTATCATCTTGTTATTGCCGTACAGTTTTTGCCCTTTAGGACCTGGATAGGCATCTCTTCGTACGATATCATTCTTGTTGTGCGTTTCTCTGCGTTGTATTACGATAGATGTACAGGTTTTGTACCTTTGGGACCTTGACAGGTATCTCTTCGTATCATCTAGCTGTTGTCGTACAGGTTAGCACTTTTAGGACCTTGATAGGTATCTCTTCGTACGATCTCATTCTTGTTATGCGTTTCTTCGTGTTATCGTATGCCGGGCGTACATGTTTTTCACCTTTGGGACCTTAAGGGTATCTCTTCGTACACTCTTATTCAACACATGAGTTTCCCATCTCATTGCTAGTTCATGGAGCACTTATAGGCAAACTCTACATATTATCAATCATAGATAATCATATTTCGCCATTCAAAAATAAATTGCAACGTGATTTATCCACATGTTCCAACAAACTTACAGTTCTTGTTTAAACATGTATCTTTGTTTTGTATTCTGCTTTTCTTTTGTTATTCCACCGAATACAACCAACTTGTGTCCGCATTCTACTCATCACAACCAACATGAGTCCGTGATAGGGATGTACTACATCTTCTGTGGTCTTTTCTTACTATTTCTTGTGTTTTCTCTCCTTTAATCCTTTCATCTTCGTCTTCTACATTTCAACCTCAGCTGTGTATTCTTCTGCTGTCTGAGCTGCGTAGTACCGATTTACCCAAGCTCTCTGTGCGTCAAACTCGTATAGTAATGCGTTACAGGAAAATTATCTTCTGCCTCCCACGTCATCTCATCGTTGTCTTTCCACTTGACGTAATACTCCTTCGTCCGACGTCCGTTCTTTGTCCGTTTTTAATTCGGCAATCCACTTAACGCTCCTCCTCCCATTGTCGTGAAGCGGACCCAAGAATTTTGGTCGGTTCCGGTAAACAATGGACCGATCGGCCTGTCGGCGATCGGATTGGTGGAAAGTCAAGAGGTTTTTGGGTCAGTCATGTGCAAGGGGTGTCCAGGACACAAATTCGGGTAGGTCACATGAGATTGCGTGTACTACATATTTTCATGTTTGGTACATATTGGGGACTATAGGGGGTAGGTAGAAGTTGGGGATTTGCCAAGTTGGGGATTTGCCAAGTTGGGAATTTGCTTTCTTTTGGGTTTCGCTTCGTAAAGGTTTTTTGGCTTTTAGCTTCGCTTAAGTGACCGTTGGACCCTCAACTCAACCGGGGTCGTTTTCACCTTACGAGTTAGTCGCCTCTTCACGCCGCAGAGTGTTTTGGGAGCGGAGGGTAGAGTAATCCCCTCCAGCTCATTATACCCGGACGGGACGCGTTATAGACGCATTTGGCCCGCCGGAGGTCCCTCGACGGGAGCGTACTTTGGTCGACCCCCAACGTTAAGTTGCACACGTTTTGAACGTGTTATTTTACCTATTGGATTATTTCGTGGAGATATCGTTCGTGGGTTACGTCACCTTCTTATTGGATCTACCCATTGGATTGGATTATTGGACCTCATTGGATTACCGGAGTTTATCTCCCATATTGGCCGGGCTTTACGATCGGGTTAGCGATCTGCCCTCGGGAGTATACAAATTTCGAGTATAACCGGTATACCCGTACCCAGGGTGAAGAGTTCCGCCCCGGGTACATCACCCAGCACGGTCTACCGCATTTAGACCACAAGTCAGTCCCAATCCCAAGCACCGATCCACTGAGTGTGTTACCAGCCCAATCCATCGGGTACACAAGGTGAGATGCGAAAATAATCGGACCAGGCGTCCAGTGTTGACGATCGGTCGTCTGCTAGCAGCGGACGATCCGATCGGATCGAAGACGAGGGTTCGCGGGGTCCCCCCCCCCCCGTAAGTTGGAAGGCCGGGCACGATGGTGGTCAGGTTCTTGACACTTCGGTGCTCGATTTAGAACTTGACTCCACCACACCATCATCATCTCGACCAGGCTCATACCATGAATCTTCTGGAAGAAACTCCTCATCCAATTCCAAAGTGTCCTCAATCTGAAGCTTTTACCGAGGCCGACTAATCTTATTGATATAGGTTTTCAACCTAGAAATATGTACCAACGGGAATACCCGAATTTCAGCGGTCGGTATTACTAACCGATACACCGCGTCGTTTACCCGTTCATCCACCACATACGGTCCATGCCACAAATCGCTAACTTTCTTACCAACCCTGGCTTGACCAAATCGTGATAAAGCCAAACTAACTCTCCAGGTCGGTATGCAGTTTTGGTGGTCGACCATAATCTTGACTCGACCGCCTCGTTCTGACGTTGGGCTCTTTCTTTACTCACTTGTTCTTGTATAATAGCAGCCTGCGCTTGATATCTCATGTGCCTTTTACTTACGGCTAACCTCGACTTCAATGCGTCCGTTTCTGGGATAGATTGATCCTTTGGTGGTACCATGGCCTCCAATGTGGTTCTGGGCTCCCAACCGTGCACCAAGTAGAAAGGAGTTTAATGATGTTGAAGATCCACTGGAGTATTCAATGCAAACTCCAATGGAGCCACATATTCATCCCAATCCCTCTGATCAGGATCCGTTACGTAACACTTTATTGCCTTGATCACTTTCTGAACCGACCGTTCTTGTTTACCGTTGACTTTCGGTCGATATGCTAATGTAGTCCTTTGCTCCTCCTTTAGCATTCGATTAAATCTCCTGAAAACCGAACTTATAAACCATTGATCTCTATCATTTCTCAGCATTTCTTGTGCTCCAAACCTCTTGTAAACTCCTACCATATAAGCTTCTGCCACATCTCGTGCTGTAGTGGTGCTCATTGGAATCAGGATTACATATCCATAAAACAGACAAATAAAGCACAATAACGCCTCATGTCCCATTGTAGTCTGCGGTAGGGGCAATGCAAAATCCATAGCTAATATTTGAAACGGTCTTGACGACACAACATTTCCAATAGTGCGCCCCTGGTATCTTGGCTTTCCATTCGCGGTGGCACAATCCTCAAAAGATTCCACATAGTTTTCAATATGGGTATACATCCCTCTCTAATAATATTTGGATCTCAACCGAGCGTAAACCATTCCAACTCCTTGATGTACCCCACTACCGATTTCCACATGATAATCATGTAGCACATCCTCCTGCAATATGGTTGCTACCACCAATCGCCACACATGCTCTCTTGTTTTATCTCGAACATTTGGGACGTAATACAGAACATGTTTATTATCCAACACATTTAAGTGATTGCATCTTGAGCTATCTTTTTCCATTCGCTGGCGGAATATATCTTGTCATCATCTCCTTGTAGATACGCTATAACCTTGCTACACCACTCGTCTTGTGTCTGGGCTATTGCCATTCGCTCAACTCTGATGGATTGAGCATTTTCGTATGGATTCTCTTTTGCCCCGTTATGAACGTTCTTCAGATACAACAGTATTACCTTCCACAGAGTATGAATCACCATCTATGTCCGCCCCTTGTTCAATGTTCCCACTTCTCCTGCGCGGATGCTGTCCCTTATTTTAGTTTACTCATGCTCCGAGTGATTACAAGTACTTGTGGCGACGAATATTCATCATTCTCCAAGACATCTCTTTGCTTCGTGACAACTTCAGCCTCGTCACTTTAATTAAGACCATACTCACAGGGTACTTTCTCGGGTGTTTCCGGGGTACTTTCATTCCTATCATTCTCTTGAACTTCGTCTGCAGTGGCTTACAACCATCTGGTAAACTATTAAACATTTGCAGATCTGCTTTTTTTAGCACTAATTATCTTTCCTGCCTGTTGTTCTTTCATGGCACACTGTGTCAAGATATCGGCCGCTTGATTGTAATTACGCGCCACATGTACCAGACTAACCGCTTCAAACATTTCTACCAGTGAGCGCACTTTTCCTAACCAGACTAATAATGATGCTTGATTGCAGCGTAAATATCCATTGACTTGTCCGATTACCAATCTAGAGTCCCCACACACTATTGCCTTGTTCACGTTGTGGGCTTGAGCGAATTGTAAAACACTGATTAATCCATGATATTCGCTTTCATTCACGGTGAGGTTTTCTTGAATTCCATATTCTGCTACGATTACAACCCAAGTCATTAATTCCCATATAATCATACCAAAAGCACCCTTCGGGTCACCATAAAGTGATAAAACATATCCGGTACTATGGCAATGTAAACTAGGAATTGGTTTAATGATATGTACGTATTTCAAAGTTTTCAACGGAGCGGTTTCTTCTAATACTTCATTCATCTTCTCCACAAACACTACGCACAATTGATGTTGATAATAGCGCGGTTAAGTCCACAGCCTCATGATCCGTTCGTATAATTTCCAAAGACCATGGAGACAACATTCTCTCCCACTGAATGCCTCTTCCAGTTAAACTTTTCAAAGTAAATAACCATCGCATCGTAGAATATATTGCGTAAACCGTTGAGTTGCCCGAAAAGAATATGAATAGCATCGTGTAATGTCTTAAGTAAGCCAGAACTTCTTGTTCTGCCCCTGTGTACCTCGTCTCAGCATCTTTAAACACATTACTGACGTAACGCACTGGATGTAATATTCCATCACACTCTTGACACACTGTTGCTCCAAATGCCCATGGGTTTGTGTATAAAAATACACTCAATGGCTTCGATCGCAGGATGTGTTGTAATAATGGTGCTTTCACAAGCCGATCTTTCAGCAAAGAAAACGATTTCTCAGCATGTTCAAATTGGGTACCATCTCTCGGCGTTAGCTCTGTTAACTCGTACAGATATGCCGCTTATGTCGCGAAATTGTCAATAAACCTTAGATAGTATATCAAACTACCGGTGAATCTCTGAACCCGTTTTAACGTCCGTGAAAACGCCATTTTGACAATAAACTCCAGATTTCGCGGGGAAGCCTTGATTTCCTCTGCGGATAAGCGATGACTCCACACTGTGCTTACCAAAAACTTTTTCGCAAGCTTATAGTAATTCTCTAGTACTTAAATGATTCCAGAAGATTCTTAATAATGAAGCACAGGGTGTCCCGGTTGTTAGCGCCAAAAGTGATATCGTCAATGTGACGGCCTCCCAATGATAAGGTGCTCATCATTCATCATTACTTGTCCATTATGAAAAACATCTTGAGTGATGGATACATCTGTCTCCAAAACACATGCCTCCTCATTATCAGCGTCCATGACTTGCTTGTTATTCAGTAGTTTGCACGTCACTCCCATCTCCTGTGATCGCCGTATCATCGTCCACAAAGCATTATCTACTATACGCTGGTATATTTGAGGTACAATTTTTAGACCTTGAGGCATCCGAAGCCAATTAAAGTGTCCTAAAGGACAAATAAAAGCCGTAATCAACCGAGACCTTTTTTCATAGGCATATCCCAATATCCGCTCGCATTATCCATTGATCATAGCCCCTTCACTCCCTCGAAGTTGTCTAACGAGTCGTCAATCAAAGGCATGGCATATACCATCCGTTTCGTCTTTCGGTTCAAAGCTCGATAATCAATTCACAACCGTATGTCCGTCTTATTCTTTCTATGCACTATTATGTCCAAGAGGATTCCGAGTACCGGATTAGTCCTGCTTGTAATAAACCTCGTATTAACTCGTATAGCTTCGGTAGAAGTGTAGGTGGTACTTTACGCGCTCTTTGTGGTATATGTAAATTATCCCCAACATCCACATAGCAAACTACGCCTTTAGCTGCTGGTGGTAACGCATTACAGGAGCTTATTAAACCATTGGCATACTTATACAGTAGTAAACGTAGACTGTCTTCCTGTTCCTTGGTGGTAACCCCTGGCTCTCCTATATCCGCGGTAGCCATATCAGGTGGTTTTGTTGGACCCTTTTCCACTTTCAGAATAAGAGCTAGCTGTTCTTCCATAGCTTCAGCTGACATTTCAACTCCTTCATGCAGGTAGACCTCTCTCTACAATTTTGTTCGGTCTACCTTCATCGAGTCTATGTCATCCATTACGTAAATCAGCGGGGGGGTTATCTCCAACCGTCCTTACTGTATGTACAATAATCCAGTTAATCGGCATACCAGTACTCTCCATCACTTGCTTATACACTTGTAGATAGTCCTCAGAGATTAGGTCCTCTCGTTTAATCAATGGTAATGGTTTTTCCATGAGAATCTGACAACTTTGGTCCTTCATATTCAGAATTACCCCCTCGGCATGATGTGAAATATTGCCGGAAGTTTTTTTTTGAAGAAATGGCTGAAATGCGCAGTAAGCTGAAATCGGTAGAGCTGAGTAAAGCTCAGGTGGCGGAGCAGTTAAACGCCTAACCCCACCGTGCGTTGCAACAACTGTAAAGAGAAAGGGGGGGCATTGTCAAGTAAAGTGGAAAGGACCTCGCTGTCACCCTGCATCAATACGAAAATCAAGAAAAATAATACATGTTTGTATGAATGGATCACTCATTCTGGACGAGGATCAAGAAAATAAAAAAAACTCGAGAAAAAATGGATGAGAAAGCTACTTTTGATGAAGATAACAAGCAAGATATGTTGACAATTGATGGAGGAATAGAGGCCTCAGCATATGTCACGCTGGTGGATAAAAATGGGAGAGCGAGAAGGATGGTAGCAGTCGACTGAAGTAAATCCGCCTGCAACTCAAGTTTATGTGAATGGACCAATTGATGATTTGGGACTGCCATTATTGCTAGACTCTGGTGCAAATACATCATTTTGGCATACCAATGTGGCAAGGAAGTTACAAATAGCAGTTCGAATGTTCGATACTCCAACTATCTTTTGTGTGACGGACAGTACTGTTGGCGCAATAGGTGTGGCTACCGTCAAGATTCGGGTGGTCCCATCAGTGATATTCAACTGTGAGATGTGATACTTCTGACAGACGATTGGCTCAAAATACCCTCCCCTTTTAACCAACCCGATCGCACCAAAATGATCGGCGGTATACCGATAAAAACGGACAGTAAAGTTTCTTCGCTTCACCACAATCTCCGTCCTTTTGGAAGCTGAGTCCACAGAACGACGACTTATACGCTACGTCGTTTTGACGAAGCACTACGTTGAATGAGGTTGCATTTTTTGCAATCATCCGAGCTGTCAATGTCCAAAATTTCACACGAGTCGTTAACACCAAAAAACAAACTCTTTCTTTTTGTTTCAAAGTAAATCACGATATAGTGTAGTTTCAATGAAATTTCAATGAAACAGTTCGTCGGAACGACGGGTACCATCCCCTAGTCTATATAATAACATAATTCATGTCGTCGATGCGCGCTCCCGTACCTAATCGAATATCTCGATCTATGTATATAACAGAATGATGGTCGCGATCCCGTACCTAATCGAATTCGAACTATAGTGTAAATTGGACATAATTGAATTTGATTTTTAATTTGTTACAATAACACTTTTAAAGTCAAGTGAAAAACTATTCGACTTTATCATCGGTTAGAAATAGCGCTTTTACATCTTCTACCTATATAAAAGTTTTCCGGCCGTCTCCCGGTCACGGGACCTGCCCGTGCCCCGTCGGTACTACGGGTACCTACGATTGAAGTTTTCCGTCTGTCCGTCAGTGCGACGCTCTTAGGCAAGACTATATACTGTTTTCAGCATATTAACTATTTGAAACACACTTCATTACTGACCAGTGCTTGAACAGCTGAGTTGGTTGTTGAGTTCAAGTGTCTTTGAATAAGAAGGAACCGTCACAGGCAGGAGCGACGTTCATCTAGAACAGGTGCACAGCAAGAAGTGACCAATGTTCACGGAGGAAAAGGGATACCGCTTACTCAAGTTGCACTGCGAGCAGAAACACTTGAAGTGCTGAATGTGCAGTCCTTACACAAGTGAATCCGCCGATTGAAGACCAGCTGAACAGGATGTACCACGAGTGCGTCGCGTATTCGACGTGATTGGACAACGGCTTCGGCTAAAAACCGGTCAAATGGAAGCTGGATGAAGTGCGACGCACTGCGCTGCGCTTAACAGGATCTTCGCTGTGCGCGATCACGTTTCTTAACTTACTGTAGTGATGGAAAGGTTAAACTGCCACTGATAGCTCCACCCCATCCAATGTTGCTTCGTCTGATTGAAAACTGGAAAACCAGACTCGGCGTGGCAAAAACGTTCATGAAAATACAATAATGCATTTGCTTGGGCATCAGTTGGTGCAGAAATATCGCACAAGCGGCATTTAGAACATGTGGAGCTTGACCATCTAAACGGTATCCTCCTACTTGGCAATGAGAATGCGCCGAAATTTGCACAGATCTATAGATCTTGCAGACAGCTTAATCTAACATCATGGAAGAAATGCAGCAGATATTTCAAAAGACGCTCAAGTATACGAAGGGCACGGTGAAGACAACATGCCCAATCTGCAGTACCTGTATCCTTAAGTTTGATATCATTGCGAGAGAAAACATGTGCTCGGCTTTCATTAGCCGTTGTATCGTTATAGTGGCGGGAGTATCCTCCCGATTCGTTTCGTTGGTACAACGGGTTAACGCACATGAATGTATTCCCGCATCTGGATCGGCGCATCATCGGGGAACTTCAAGACATGCTCTAACATCACAACCCGTACGTACAGGTGTACAAGCAAGTGCAAATGGAGGAAGATCAGGTGTGGATCTGGAACTCCTTCTGCTTTTCCTGCATTCGAACGACCAAAGGAGGTACAACAACCCGAGACCATCGAGGTCGGCGCCAAAAAGGTGGAAGATGGTTATGACGGCAGTATCTCCGATCGCGAGTCTGTAGAACGACGACTAATTCGTAACTTTGTTTATGATAAAGAACTACATTTAATGAATTTGCAAAGTCTCAGAATTATGGGAGCAGTTAATGTCCGAGATGCACACGTAGTCGTTAGCACCAAAATAATAAACTCTTTTTTTCAAACGTAAATGTATTCATACAGTAGTTTCAATTAAATTTCAATGAAACAGTTCGTCGGAACTATGGGTACCATCCCCTCGTATATATATATATATATATATATATATATATATATAGGGAAAGCCTTAGGTCACACATACCCCTCACTTTTTAAAAGGTTGGGATGTGTGACCGCAATAGAGAAGTGTGTGCCCGGAGAAACTGGGGGTGTCACCGGAGCAAAGGAGGGGGTGACCGCAGCCTCGCGCTTTTTTTATATTCACAGAATAGGACACTTCTTTCACAAAGATTATCCATCTCCCTGAAAAATTTATTAAAAATGAAATTTCACAAATACCCTACTTTTGACGCGTATTTCACAATATGCCCTGCATTTTCAATTAAATTCACAAAATTCCCTGGTTGCTGCCGGCAAAAATAATAATCGTAAGTTTAGATAGTAGTATTTTAGAGCAGTTACGTAAGGTTAAGGTAGTTAGTAGTTTAAAAGACTTACCACGCCTTTTATCCGTGCGTCCTGCGTGCACAGTCACACTCTTCATCGCGAAAATGGCCAAATCGAGAATGATTCCACGGAGGACATGGAGTCCGAGAAAATCGAAATGTGGCCACACTTACGTACATGAGCAGATACGTTAGCATATCAGTCAGCTCTGACTGCTTCTCCAACCCGTTGTTTTTTCTAACTTCGCAAGAAACGCTAGACGTTGAGCTTCCAGTCGGATCAATTACTGCATCAGCACCAGTACGCGGTAACAAGTGTTGTAGCGTGGCCACCACCTGCGCGCTGGACAGGTAGTATCGGTTGACGACTACCGAATTCAAGTGTAGGAAATTGACACGAGTTGGGGGCACGTGCAAAATTCAATTGTGACAGTATAGGCCGTTAGTGCCTTACCGTCTGGGAAGTATCACGCTCCTGAAAAATGGTTTAAACAGGAGAAAGACTCTGGGGAGATCAACAATGAAAAGGCGACGATGTTATTTGACTCTGGAGAAGAAGTCTCGATTATTGACTCCGCCTTTGCTCGTAAGGTCGTATGTCAAATTGACTATGCACAGAGGCAAGAATGCGTCGGAATTGGCAAAAAATTCCTACATGACTGAAGGGAGGACGCGTGTTAAGATCACTCTATCTGGTCTATTGGTATATTTATTTAGCGCCTGGATCGGCAAGCTGACCGGACAGGATGCGCTCCCTGGCATGGATTTTATGGTGCCGGCAGGCATACGTCTTGATTTGTCCCATGGAGTACTCATGCTTCCGGACGAAGTCCAGATCCAACTGGCTGGTCGATGCCCCTTATACGGATCACATACTGATCTGGTAAAGTGGAACCAGGATATCACTATTCCTGTATGCCGATCGGCAGATACACCAGCGGATTAGGGCTACCGATAGAGGAAGTTGTGGGTAACCAGGGGCGAACGCTGGGTATCGACGTTTGTGAAAAGTGGAGGCCGAAAAGATTACATACGGCTTACTAACATCAGTGACGAACCGCTGATGTTAGACAACAATACCATCGTTGGTATGTGGCTGGCCGAAGGAAAGATTCCAAGGATGATGGGGTTTATTTCGATCGGATCGAGAAGATGTTGAGTGGCAAGGCGTGGCATATAAATCCACCACCGATCTGGTCCGCGATGATGAACCGGCCGAAGAAGACCCCTCACCTTTGATGGAAAGGACATATTACATAAAACCCTATATTTGCCAAAGGTTGTCAGCACATTTACCCGAAACAGTGGGCTCACAGGGAGATATGCCGAGAGTCGTCAACATAGTTGCGTCACAAGATCAACTGCCAGTGGAACCGATGGTAGATGGGGACGGTCGCAAGATTTCTGAAGACGAGTGTAATGGCGCTTCCACCCAGGTCGATATCGCAGAAGTACGGCCCGTCTATAGGGAACAGCATTTTCCGTTTGACAGGGGCGGACTGAGCGAAGTCACTTCAGCGGATGACCAGGTGTGTATATTCACGGGGGCGAAAAGGAGTGTGTTGAAGGATCGGAAAGTCAGATGGCGGCTCTATCCGGAGTGCCAACCGACCCGCCTGAAGTGACTCTAGGAAATCCGCAAGCAGGTGAACAAGTCGTCGACACCCCTGAACAGACCGGTCGATCAAGGAAATAACGTGAAAGAAGAAATATTTGCTGATCGGGAAGGGTACTTGTGATATCGGCAGGAGTAATGTCAAGCCGACCGCCTATATTTCCAAGCTGAAGCTGGTGGAAGAATCAGCCAGATTCGACTTTGACGAAGTTATATTTCCCGAAGACACTCAGGAAAGACATTTGGATAACGATGAGTACGAAGTGGAAGATTTACTGGGTGTCAGATCGGTCAAGATGACGTGTTTGGTCAGACTCACCGGTAATATCTGTTCCTCTGGAAAGATCGCAAAGAAACAACTTGAATTGATGAACTCGATCTGAATTGTGGCACTCTTCTAAGGAAGTAAGAGTGAAATTGAGTCAGCCGGAATCGTTAAGGAGTGATGCAAACTCACGAAGTGGAAGATCAAGACTCACTATAGTATCGGTCGGTATGTATACCGCGAATATTGTGATGTTTTATTATGATTACGAATACGAGTGTGTGACGATCTGTGATGAACTAGAGTGATATATCGATGGTAAAGTGATTTAGGGATGTGAATATTTTTCGATGGCAATGGTAACGATTTTCACGGTGTGGATACAGTTGGATGTGGTAAGGGTGAACCATGATTAATATGGATAAAGGTTACGACAGATGGGACAATCGTGTGATCTGAAAATGAAGATTATTATTAATTAATATATGAACGATTACCCTATCGGCTCCTAAGACTTCAAAGTTCGCGATCTCCCCATAGACGACTGATAGTCATGGCTCGATGATCCGCAATATTGTGACGAAACTGGTTGCGCCAAGGTTGTTCCTTGTCAAGATGAGTCAGGGCGTCCAGAAAGTTGTCGACCACTGTGTCGCAGTGATAGCCGGAATACCAAGCTCCGTCTTCGGTTAAATCCCCGGCTTCCTCCACGCGACGCTTGGCCATATGGAGGACAACTGGGTACAGGAAGATGTCGATGTTGCATTCACGTGCCTTGATTCCCTCCATTACTAGCTGTCAGATGGACAGCCAGACTTCACCCGCCCGTTTCCGACGCTGCTTCCACTGCTTCTCGAAAGCGGCCAGATCTTTGTCCATTTTACCCAACCTGTGGAAGGCACTAGATAGTGTGTAGACTCCCAAATCGCTTGGTTATGGGCATTGTAGAACTGCCCAAGTCGATTCAAAAACAAGCCGATCCAGGGAGTCGGCGTAAAGATAGTGTTCCAGTCGGGGAGTAGCAGAACTTTCCATGGTGTGGCCTCGTACAGGCGGGCGATATGTGGTCCCGTGACAAGATCAGGTCGCCACTCAATCGAATTGGAATCGAGATAACTCATCGCTAGTGGGAAAAGCCAGAAGTATGGGCGTGATCAAGTGCGTACCAGCCGCTGTTAGGTCGGAACCGACCGGCGTAAGAGATCTATCTACCCTGGCGACAATGGGGCGGCAACAGCCAGACCTGAAGGGGGGAGAGGCACATCGACTTTCAACGCTACAAATGACTCTTGATGGTGTAGACCAGAAGTGCCAGGCTGAAGAGAAGGTCCAGACGCCTTACCGGCCAGTTCTGACGCCTTCAACATTGTCTTCCTTCTTATGCGCCACCTGGTCGGCTTCTGACGCTGTAATTTCGACTGCTGCAGTGGAACGACGACGTTGGGTGGATAGAGATTGAGAAAGAGCGAGAAGTAGCTCATCTGAATCCATCGATCCACCCTCCGAGTCCTCTCCAGGCGAGGCTGACGTTAGCTTGAGCCGGACTGTGCGTGGGGTCGAGGGAGCTCGATTTTTCGTTGCTTGTACTGTCGTGCTTGGACCCGCTGTCGCGCTCGGAAGCTTCTCCAGTGTATTGGCCTTTTTTGCGGCGCTGATGGTTTCTCCTCTTAGTCTGGATCACTGTCTACGCCCCGCGACCTCGCGCCTCTCGCCGAGTCCTTGCGCTTCCGACTTATGCGTGTGGATTTTTTGGGGTGGAATTTCAGCCAATGAATGGCGTGATAATCCACCCGTTCTTGATTTAGAAGCGTAGCGGGCGAAATTCGATTGAAGACCCGCGAGGTCGCTCGAGGCTGATCCGCAGGGAATGGAGCTAGCGATTGACGGATTGGTCAGCAGCGTAGTCAACTCATCACGGCACTGGTGGATGGTTCCCCAATGACGATTGACCTCTTGGGTCCAAAAGAAGGTGTCGACTTTCTCTGTGTAATCCTCTATCGAAAGCTGCAACTCGGTGATCTGTAGCTCCAAGTCGCGCTTCTGCGGGTGCAGGAACGACCGGTCGGATTGATTCTCGGACCTCTGTTGAGTGATCAGCGCGAGCTGTTCTTGAAGATGCGATCTGCAAATCTTGAAGCGACTCATATCGTGACGAGCGCCGATCAGCCCCTCCAACACCGGTCGGAGCTGATCAAAGCAGTTATGAATCTGTCGGTCAGCACCAAGCAGCGCGTTCACTGTTTGGGCGATGTCGATCGGCTATCGATCTGCACACAGAATAAAGTGAGAACCGACTCTAGGTGAAGTTAACGGATGATCGACATACCTTGTTTGATCTGTTGCAAAACCAAGGCCCTGAGACGCTTATTCTAGGCTGTCAAGAGTGATCTATCGGCTATTACGGCCTGAAACTGTTTGGAGAACCGTTTTACGTCCGTGTTCAACCGCTTTACCTCTTGGCTAAGCCCCTGAAATGTGGCGTCGACCATGGTTTGCTTCTGGAGTTCATATTTTAACTCCTTCTGGAGCGTATCGTTTGATTTTCGAAGCGGATCGACCTCGAATCGGTGCTCGTCTTGTTCACCAACAATTTGAGTATCGCCGGAGTCGTCAGATCGATCTGATCGGCTGGGGACAAGAATGTGCGGAGAGTGGGAACACCGATCGCCTACGAAGACAAATGTTAGTGGAGAAATTTGGCGATTGGAGATCAAGAGGAATTACCCGGCGGAGTGGAATCGGATAGATGCATGGAAATTGGAGATTGTTTGTGAGATCGGGCCGCTACCGTTGTGCGGCTGCAACCAGACTCAGGGCGGCTGTGGTGAAGTGAAGGTAAACATTTTTGACTAGCATGTACCAGTGTACCGTTGATCAAGTTGGAGCGATCGGGTTGGCTGAAAGGGAGGAGTATTTTGCGCCAATCGTGTGTCTGAGTGTTAAGTACTCATATTTACGTGAGTCACACGATTTTGCATGTAGTTTACATAATAGGTTTTTGATTGGATATTAAATATAGTGTTCGTTTTTCTTTGGTTCGTAAAAGTCACCGCTCCTACCACGGAGTTATTGGGAGAAGAGGGCTAACGAGGTCCCCTCCAGCTCAACTTTCCCGGCAAGACGCGCAAGAGGCGCATAAGGTCCTCCGGAAGTCCCACTACGGGAAGCGTTCCATAACGTTCACTATCCCCACACGTTTGGAACGTGTTATCATCAATGTATTGGCTGGGTCTACGCATCGCATCACGCGATCCGCCCCAGATTATTGGCTGGGTCTACGCATCGCGTCACGTGGTCCGCCCCAAATTCTCATTGGCTGGGTCCCCACACTGCTATCGCGGTCTGCCCCGGATTATTGGTTGGGTCCACACACCGCTTCGCGGTCTGCCCCAAGTTTTCATTGCATTTGGAGTGACGATTTCCGCTCCATTTGCCGATCGGATTGTTGGATTATCTTTCGTTGGATATTGGTACAAATTACCCCAGAAGTGGCACCCTCCATACTGGTACCCATCAAGATTCATATTGCGCGACGGTCCACCGTGTGTGTTACTACTATCCATACCAATGGGTGCACAAGGCGAGATCTCTGAAGACAAATTGGACCAGGCGTCCTGCAGTGCGGATCGGTCACCCGATCGGTATGAAGGCGAAGGTTTTCGCCCCCATAAGTTGGTCGTCTAGGCACGATGGTGGTCGAGTTCAGGACACTTCGGTGTTTGATTTCGAACTAGACTACACCACACGTTCCAATAATTCATCATTTACCCAGTGTTTCCTTCATGCATTTGAGTTCTCAATGCGATGGAAGCCGGCGAGAATCCAAACTTGCTTAGAAAAATCGAGAGATAGGCCCGATTAATCGTGTCATAAGCTTTGCAAAATCAAGGAGAAGAATCTTTGTTGTCAACGCTGCTTGCCTGTTTCATGGATCTGACATATCTGACATCGTTACTGCAGAGCGATCCCTACGCTGCCCGTCGATGAACCCTTGCTGAAAATTCCCTATCAGTCGTCCCACGTCCCAAGAAGCGGTTGAAGCCTGCTACAAGGATCTTAGTAAATATCTCGTAGCTAGACCAAAGGTGAGATATTGGGCACTAATCCATTGCATTATCAGTTTATCCCTTCTTTGGGAGAGGTATAACAACTGCACTAAGAAACGACTACTCTAGATCAGCTCCTTTGAGAAAATCGCTACAGACAGCGACTGGATCATGAAACAATGCCTCATACTTGTTCTTGAAAAAGTCATTGGTTAATACTGTTCCTTCGGATTTCCATGTCTTGAGTCTTTAAATGGCACCAATGACATCGGAGTTCTCATTGGAGCCATTTGTTGCCTATTTACCTGTTCCGAAAAGTGTATGGTAGATGCGATGACAGCAAATTCATCAAACAGGTGTTAGGGTACTATCGATTACCTTTCGATACTTGGGTCCCAGCCAATAGCGAATTTATTAGGGATACTAAGGGAAAGACCTTGGAGAAAAATGGTGTTGAACATGGTTTATTTAGTTCCTAGATCGATGTGCGTTAGATAATTAGAGTGCATCTTCTAGAGCGATGGAAACGTCGTCCTGATCTGTGCTGAAGTGTTTGGATGACATCTCTAATCGCTACCTAACGAGTTTGTAGTCAGGTCGTTGTAGTGTCACAGAGGGGTTTTCGCAGTTTCCTTGTCTTCCTTCGTCGTCGACGCGCTTCCCGACGATGTTCTTTGTGTATGGCAGATATCTACTGGATAGCGTTACTGTACCGAGAATGTGTATATCCTCCTGTGCTGATGAAATTGTTAATTTTATTTCATGAAGTTGGTTCAAAATGAAACGTTTTCTGACCAATGTGAAATGCGTAGCGAAGTAATATTAGGGGGGGGTCAGAAATAAGAAAAAAAAAGTGTTTATTTCGTGAAATATACACTCGCGATATGAACGTTTATTTCACAGGATATACACACTTTGGAATATGAGCAGCTCTCGAGATGCTCATATCCGAAATAAACGTTTATTGCGTTTTGAAATACCCCTTTGGTGAACGGTCCCAATCAGGCCGCATGAACGGACCCTATTTCTGGGTCCTAAGAAGGTGTAGCGACGGAAGTGCCAACGGACTACCGTCCCTTAGGTCCCTACACTCTCCTTACTTGCACAAATAGCGCTCTCTCGTACATTTACTTCTACCTTCCTGCTTTAACCTCTCAGTAAACAGTCAAATAGTAACCATTCCAAGACAGTCGGCCAGACGTGAACTTCTCACATACCTGCAACAAGCCTGCGCTTTTGCTCTTATAGTCGAAGATGACGATGAACTACTTAATGATCTCAGTGAGGCGTACAACCTGGCTCTTTGCAATAGATACCTGCAAGATCGAACCGCGACCCCGAAGAGCCATTACTACGTGTTGAACTTCCTGTTCTCACAGCCATAAACCATGTTCAAGCAGCACGTGCGGACGACCCAAAATGGCTTCCTCAATCTTGTCACCTTGCTGGAACCACATCCTATTTTCCACAACAATAGTCGGTCTCCGCAGGTGAATGTGGCATACCAGACTGCTGTGTGTCTGATGCGCCTTGGCAGCTACAGCAACGGAGCCGCGCTGCAAAATATTCAGCGAATATTTGGCATCGGAAAAGGAACCTTCGTGATTTACACGGAACGAGTAATCAAGGCGTTGTGCTCTATGCGGAGCGATTGGGTTGTCTGGCCAGACCGGGCGCGCAGGAACGATATCTCTGCAGTCCTAAAGAAAGAAGGCTTCCCTGGGTTTCTCGGTTTTGTGGATGGGACCACTGCCCGCTGCGCCAGAAGCCTGCGGTGGACGGCCAATCATACTTTGATCGCAAGCATAAGTACTCGATATCGTTGCAAGTTGTTTGTGACAGTGACAAACGTGTCACTGCATACCTATATCCGGTGCGTACACGCACGGTGCGTCTAGCGCACAGAGGAAAACACTCCTTAAAGCGGCGTTCGCCGCTACTTAGCCGATACGCCCTTATACAAGGGCTTAGTTCGAGAGAACTCTCTTACTCGGGGCCAAGATTCCACTTTGGTTTACTATTAGCTTTCGCTAATGCCTTAACACAAGGCTCCCTTAATAAGGGGGTAGCTAAGGGGATAACTTCCCTTACGCTACTGCACTTACTACGCGCGCGACCGGTCGAGGGCGAGCGTCTAGTAGTCTTTGAGTGAAATGTAAACTGAATGTTTATTTAATATATAATTAGCCTAAATTAATTTAAACTAATGTAAACTATATGTAATACTAAGTAGAACTTACTAAATTCGTACCTAGCTAAAATTTAGTGTACACCACCTGTGTACTAACACGTGGCTGGCTGCCACGCCTCCACCAAAGGCTACTGACCTGATTGGTTAAAATAACCAATGGTCCAAAACCTTTCGGACCGGTCAATATTGACCCCAACCGTAGTGTACTCACGTACACTACATACTAAATGTAACCGGAATGTAACCCTGTTACATCCTCCCCCATCAATACTATTGCTTACGCAATAAATCAATTTTAGTTGGAGAACTCCAATTGCCAGAACTTCTGGCTAACCATGAGCACCATTAGTGGTGCTAAGGATGGAAACTATTCCGATAACTCGGAGGTGGATTCCCTTGGGGATATCTCGCCAAAAGGATGACCACTACGACAGCGACGAACGGAGATGTTGGTCATCCAATCCATCCCCCACACGTGGGGAAAACGCACTAACTCGAGCACCACCTTTACCAACTACGGATGATGCATCCGGGTCGCCAAAGGCGACCATCACCAATGAACCGGACACAGTTCATGAAGCCCGACATGCTGTATCGGCACGGAAGGGACCTCGTGACCCTCAAAAGAAGGCTAAGAACGAGGTCAAGAGAGGTTTAGCCTCCTATACCCCTGGTCCAGCGGCTGTACTGCCGCGTGAATTTGCGCGCCGGAAACAACTCCGGTCCAAACTGCTAACGCCCAAGCAGTTCACTGCCAAGTCCTACCGAACGCGCCTCGGGAAAAAGGCACGCGGTGCCCTCGTGGATATCCTCCGCGAGGTTCCCTTCGTTCTCTTACGGGACGAAAGCGTCGAGGACGCCGAACGGGCATTCCGCGCTTGGGCAGAAGGGGAGAAGCGCTTCCCCAACTTTTATGCGCTGTACAACAGCTTTTCCGAACCCGACGTTCGGGTAGAGAGGGAGTTACGCTTTGAATATGCCCAGGCCAAAGCGCAAGGGAAATTACCTTCCTCTCATTTCACGCGCCCTGCTCACGATGTGGTGCCGGAGAGCAATGCAAACTCTGCATCTGCCTCCGGCAAAATCCCAGCGACTGGGAGTGAAGGGGCTTCTTCCGCCCCTTTGGTTGTTGACTCTCAGCGAGATTCTCCCGCTCGAAAGCGTCAACGACGTATCGTTAATCCTGCCGCAGGGGAGTCTCGTAATCCCACGAGTTCTGGGAATGTGAATACCCTTTCCACTTCAACAGGTACTTGGTCTCACCCCGGTGATGGCGTCGTGCCATCAGACGTTCCACATGTTAATGTGGAGTACCCTCCGTATCGAGGACTGGAGGAGGAGGTCGCGCTATTGCGACGTGAGTTCCACGAGCGCTGTGATCGGCACAGCAGTCGCATCCTAGATGCCCAGGAGGGACTCCGCGACGAGGGGAGTGCGAATGAACGCATTGAGGGGCGGCTTGCCTCCCTGGAGTCTCTCGTTGCGGAGCTTCAGGGTATTATTTCGACCCTGTCGGAGATGTTCCGACCTTTTCGTGCCTTTCGGCTATCCGACTTCCCACCCTCCTCCAAGAGGGGACCCACCTCCGGGTTCTGGTATGGCTTAAGCATACCCACATAGAAGTTTGGATGCGTACGCATCGCCTTCGGGATGCCCAAGGTATACGACAAACCCTTTGGGCTATCACCTTAAAGGGCCCACAAACCTGGGGCGCAGTTTATTCCGCAACACTTTGGAAACTGCATGTGTAGGAAGATTCTTAGCATTTAATAAAACACTTTCTCCTACTTTGTACACCTTTTGGTTACACCGCCCCTTGCGGTCAGCCTGATCCTTATGCTTGTCTTGGCTTTCCGCCATGGCATCGCAGACGTGTCGTAAGTCACTAAGGCGCGCCGATAAGAACTTATCGATGTGCTTTCGCACAGATACAGGGCTGACATCGGTGAATCCTCCCCCCTCAAGCCCTGGGCCACACACTCGTGGCGTCAGCGGAACCCTCGGATTCACTAATCCGTTCACGTAGAACGGGGTAAACCCCGTAGATGCATGAACTGAATTGTTTATGGAAAATTCGGCCATAGGAAGCATCTCACTCCAACTCTTTGGAGAATCCGGACATAAACTGCGGAGAATATCTTCTACCACGCGATTAACACGTTCCGTTTGTCCGTCAGTCTGCGGATGATCCGCAGTGGACATGAGGAGCTTGGTGCCCAGCACCTTAAACAACGCCCTCCAAAACTGTCCCGTAAAACGGGGATCCCTATCCGACACAACTGAATCAGGTAGACCATGCTTGCGAAAGACACGGTCTAGGAACACTTTTGCTGTTCCTTGTCCATCAATGGACTCCGGCACCGCAGCCAGGTGAGCCATCTTGCCCAAGCGGTCTACAAAGACCAATTTGCCGGTGTTTCCGGCCTTATCCTTCGGAAAACCGAAGATAAAATCCATACTAATGGATTTCCAACACTCCGTTGGAACGGACAAGCTCGCCAAAGTAGCAGCTGAACTTTCAAAGGGTTAACCCTCCGACATGTCTCACAGGTGCGTATATACGCACCGACCCACTTATACATGTTGGGCCACCAGTAAAAAGCGCTTAAAGAGCTGTAGGTTTATCCCGACCTAAATGACCCCCAGTAGGGGCGTCATGTGCCTCAAATAGGACTCTATACTTCAGTTCCTCATTATGAGGAACAACCACCCGCGGAGTGTCCTCCGCGCTCGTGCTATAATATAGCAAACCGTCACAGTACCTGTAACGGTGTAAACGAGCTTTAGCTCGACTTGACAGGTTTGGCATAGACGAGCCAAGTCCCTTTCCATCCAACGCGCTGATAAGCGCCGTACTCTGTGGATCTTTCTCATACGCCTGGCGTATGAGATCCACCACATACGAGGTGACAAATATCGCGTGAGCGAGCTCGTAATAGGGACGACGCGACAACGCGTCTGCAAGCACGTTCTGCTTGCCAGGTTTATACTTAACCTCAAAGTTGTACTCCGCAAAGAAGGAGAGCCAACGGTCCATCCGTTGCGATAGATGAGGCGACTTTGTCGCTGTCCGTAAGGACGCGTGGTCAGTATAAACCGCGAACGGCTTAGAGCCGAGTAGGTGAATACTAAATTTGACAAGAGCATACTTCATTGCAAGTATGTCCTTGTCATGAACGGTATAATTCCGTTCCGCAGCTTTAAGCTGCCTCGACTCAAACGCAATTACGCGTTCCCTTCCTGCATCGTCTTCTTGTAACAAAGCATATCCGATTGCGAAATCGGAGGCGTCGCAGACGACACTAAATGGTTTCCCAGAATCTGGGAGAGCAAGAACGGGGGATTTCAACAAGCTACCCTTAACCGCTTCAAAAGCGTTTTGGTGTTTGGTTTCCCAACACCAATCAACATCCTTCCTAAGAAGTTCGGTCAATGGCTTCGCCATTTCAGCGTAGCTCTCGCTGTACTTGTGTAGATAGTTGGCTAACCCAAGCCACTTCCGTAAATCTCTAAGATTTACAGGCGAAGGCCACTCCACAATGGCTTTCACCTTCGCGGGATCCGCCCGCACTCCATCCCTACCGATGAAGTATCCGAGGAAAGGAATTTCCTTAGCACCAAGTATACATTTGGTTGCGTTTGCATATAACTTATGCTCTCGCATACATTCGAGCACAGCTCGAAGATGTATCAGATACGTCTGAATATCAGACGAGTCGCCTTCCGCACGACTATGGACGAATATGTCGTCGAAGTACGTCTGAGCGTACTTTCTATGAGGGCGGAAGAGTTGAGTCACCAAGCGATTGAAAGTCGCTGGTGCATTTGAAATCCCTTGTGGCATAACAAGCCACTCCCACAGCATGCCACTAGGCGTGCTAACCGCCGTCAGCGGAATATCGGACGCTCGAATGAGCACCTGATAATACCCGTCCACCAGATCTAAGGCACTGTACACAGTACAGCCCACCATATTGTTCTGGAGGACATCCTTCCGAGGAATCGGAGTCTGCATGGGTACAGTAGCTGTATTCAGCTTGTTGTACGTATGTACAATGCGCCACTTTCCGTTCGGCTTACGAACACAAAAAGTGGGAGATGAATGGGGAGACTTGCTCTCCTGTACCATCCCTGCCTCTTCTTTCCCCTTGAAGAAAGCGTCGATGACGTTGCATTGCTCCTTGGGGAGAGGCCACTGCCTAGTGACGCAGTATTTGGTTCCAGGAACAAAATCGATTTCATGTCGGATTCCCCGATCCGGTGGTAACCCCATCTGCGGGTTGTCACTAATGACATCTCCAAATTCCTTTAGTAAGGAAGGGTAAGGGTCCTCAGGATCCGCGAGGATCTTGAGACCGCTTCGGGAATACAATGCCTGTTTGGTTCTCACCAAAACTGACTCATCCATCGTGGATGAGGAGTTCAACTCCTCTT